>ML261339.1:709-20276 GCA_005239495.1 Nicotiana undulata | reverse complement strand
TATTCAATTTCTAGCATTCTTCCAAAAATACCAAAATTTGACCCCAAGCCCGCTTGGTCCAAACACAAGGCTCGGACAAAAACCTGATTACCCATAACCCCACGAGTTCAAATATATGATTTGTTTTAAGATCCGACCCCAAATTGAGGTTGAATCACCCAAAATCCCATAAGCCCTAACTCTACCCAAAACCCTTAATTTCTACTTGATTTTATGATTTTAGGCCTAGATTTCTAGTGATTATGGAAGTAAAATGGGAGAAATCGAAGTTAGGAAACTTACCCAAGAGGCTATGGAGGAAGGATTGGCTTGGGGACTTCAATGGAGGTTGGTGAAGAAGGGAAGAGTGAAAAGTTGAGAAAATCCCGTAATGCCTACTGTTTTGGACTTAAAGAATAACTGGGCAAAATTGTTCATTGTGATCGCAGGAAAATGATTGCGATCGCGGAGAGTACTGGGTATTGACCTATGCGATCGCGGAGCAATGTGTGCGATCGCAGAGGTTGACGACACAGAGGATCGCGATCGCGACCCCACGTCCGCGTTCGCGGAGAGCATTTCAGAATCCAGCCCCAAACCCAGGTTTACACTATGCGATCGCGTGAAGCCTTCCGCGATCGCGTAGAGCACTAATCCCAAGCTCTGCGATCGCAATGGAGGCCCTGCATTCGCATAGGGTCAATTTCCACCCCCCAACCCATACAACATTGTGATCGCGTGACTGAGTCCGCGATCGTAGAGAGGAAACCGTTGGACACCAGAAAACAGGAGAAAACCAGATTTTTCAAACTCTATTGCACCTCACTAACTACCCAAAACTCACCCGAGCCCTCGGGGCTCAAAACCAAAAACACACACAACTCCCAAAACATCCTACTGACTTATTCAAGCTTTTAAATCACCAAAATATCATCAAAATCAAGGAATTAACTCTCAAAATTCATAAAATTTCCTCAATACTTCATAAAGCTTAACTTATCTGATTTTAATCCGAATCACGTCATTTCAAGTCCGTTTTACACCAAACTTCACAGATAAGGCAAATAACATATAATAAACTTGTTCCGGGCTCTGGAACCATAATACAGGCCCGGTAACACGGTTTTCGTATCAAAGTTCATTTTCGAAAACCTTTATTATTTTCAGAAAACAATTTCCTTCAAAACTTCATTTCTCGAGCTTGGGACCTCGGAATTCGATTCCGAGCATACGCCCAAGTCCCATATTTTTCTACGGACCCTACGGGATCGTCACATCACAGGTCCAAGTCAGTCTACCGAAAATATTGACCAAAGTCAACTTTATTCATTTAATTATCATAAAATTCCATTTTTATCAAATCTCAACATAAAGGCTTCCCGGCTACACGCCCGGGATGCGCACGCATATCGAGGTAAGATTAACGGAGGCTTTCGGGGACTCGGAACACTTATTTAGCTAGAACTACTTAGGATGACCTTTTGGGTCATCACAATCTCCACCTCTAAAACAAACGTTCGTCCTCGAACGGACATAGAAAAGTGCCTGAGTCTGAGAAAAGATGGGGATACGACTCCTCATATCGGACTCGGACACCTAAGTAGCTGCCTCGGCAGGCTGACCTCTCCACTGAACAAAGACCGAAGGATAACTCTTAGATCTCAACTGGCGAACCTACCTATCTAATATAGCTACCGGCTCCTCCTCATAAGTCAAATACTTGTCCAAATGGACACCGCTGAAGTCAAGAACATGAGAAAGATCTGCAATGTACCTCCAGAGCATAGATATATGAAACACTGGATGTACGGCTAATAAATGCGGTGGCAAGGTAAGTTTGTAGGCCACCTCTCCTACCTTATCCAAAATCTCAAATGGACCAATATACTTAGGGCTCAACTTCCCCTTCTTTCTGAATCTCATCACGCCCTTACTAGGCGACACTCGAAGGAATACCTGGTCTCCTACCATGAAAGTCAAATCTCGAACTCTACGATATGCATAACTCTTTTGTCTGGACTGAGTTGTACGAAGCCTATCCTGAATAATCTTCACCTTATCTAAGGCATCCTGGACTAACTCAGAACCCAATAGCCTAGCCTCTCTGGGCTCCAACCATCCGACTAGAGACCGACATCGCCTACCATACAACGCCTCATACAGAGCCATCTGAATACTCGACTGGTAACTGTTGTTGTAGGCAAACTCTGCTAAAGGCAAGAACTGATCCCATGAACCACCAAAGTCAATAACACAATCTCGCAACATATCCTCTAAAATCTGAATAGTACGCTCGGACTGTCCGTCCGTCTGAGGATGAAATGTTGTGCTCAACTCAATCTGTGTGCCCAACTCTCGCTGAAATACTCTCCAGAAATGGGAGGTAAACTGAGTACCTCGGTCTGATATGATAGATAAGGCCACACCGTGCAATCTGACAATCTCTCTCATATAGATCTTAGCTAACTTCTCTGCCGAAGATTAAACCGCCACAGGAATAAAATGGGCTGACTTGGTCAGCCTATCTAAAACAACCCATACTGCATCCACCATCCTCTGAGTCCGTAGAAGCCCAACTACAAAATCCATCGTGATACGCTCCCACTTCCACTCGGGAAGCTGAATCTGCTGCATCAATCCACCGTGTCTCTGGTGCTCATACTTAACCTGCTGACAATTCAAGCACCGGGCTACATAATCCACAATATCCTTCTTTATTCTACGCCACCAATAATGCTGCCGCAAGTCCTGGTACATCTTCGCAGCGCCTGGATTAATGGAATACCGGGAACTATGTGCCTCCTACAATATCAACTCATGAATTCCGTCCACATCAGGAACACATATACGACCCTGCAATCTCAAAACTCCCTCAGCCTCAACTGTGACCTACTTGGCACGTCCGTGCCTAATCGCATCTCTAAGAGCACACAAATGATGATCATCATACTGCCTGGCGCGAATACGATCATGCAAATGAAGAACGAGCGACGGTATGGGTCAAAACGTTGCCCGCCTCATAAACCTCTAACCTCACAAATCGATTGGCTAAAGCCTGAGCATCCAAAGCCAAAGGTCGCTCTCCAACTGATGAATAGGCAAAGATACCCATACTGACTGACTTCCAGCTCAAAGCATCGGCCACCACATTGGCCTTTCCCGGATGATAGAGAATAGTAATATCATAATCCTTCAGCAACTCTAACCACCTCCTCTGCCTCATATTCAACTCCTTTTGCTTAAACAAGTATTGCAAACTCTTGTGATCAGTGAATACCCCACACGGTACCCTATACAAATAGTGCCTCCAAATCTTCAAGGCATGAACAATAGCCGCAAGCTCCAAGTCATGGACTGGATAGTTCTTCTCATGAATCTTCAGCTGACGTGAAGCATAGGCTATAACCTTCCCATCCTGCATCAACACTGCGCCAAGCCCAACCCGCGAAGCATCACAATACACGGTATAAGAACCTGAACATGTGGGCAGTACCAACACTGGTGATGTGGTCAATGTTGTCTTGAGCTTTTGAAAGCTCGCTTCACACTCCTCCGACCATCTGAACTGAACACTCTTCTGCGTCAACTTGGTCATAGGGGCTGCTATAGATGAAAACCCCTCCACAAACCGGCGATAATAGCCTGTTATGCCCAAGAAGCTCCGAATCTCCGTAGCTGAAATGGGCCTAGGCCAATCTCTAACAGCTGAAACTTTCTTTGGGTCCACCTGAATGCCCTCTGCTGATACAACGTGGCCCAGGAATGCGACAGAACTCAACCAGAACTCACACTTAGAAAACTTGGCATACAACTGCCGATCTCTCAGAGTCAGGAGAACGACTCTAAGGTGCTGCTCGTGCTCCTCTCGGCTGTGAGAGTATATCAAAATATCATCAATAAACACGATCAAAAATGAGTCCAAATAAGACCTAAATACCCGATTCATCAACTCCATAAAAGCAGCGGGGGCATTAGTCAACCCAAAATACATGACCAAGAACTCATAATGCCCATAACGAGTGCGAAAAGTCGTCTTAGGCACATCATAAGCCCTGATCCTCAGCTGATGATAACCAGACCTCAAGTCTATCTTAGAGAATACTATAGCACCCTGAAGCTGATCAAATAATTCATCAATCCTCGGCAAAGGATACTTGTTCTTGATAGTAACCTTATTCAACTGCCGGTAGTCAATACACATCCTCATAGAGTCGTATTTCTTCTTTACGAACAATACTGGAGCACCCCAATGGGAAACACTAGGCCTGATGAAGCCTTTATCCAACAAATCCTGTAATTGTTCCTTTAATTCCTTCAACTATGGCGGAGCCATACGATACAGGGGAATAGAAATGGGTTGGGTGCCCTCAGCTAACTTAATACAAAAGTCAATATCCCTGTCGGGTGGCATACCTGGCAGGTCAGCAGGGAATACCTCTGGAAACTCACGAACCACGGGCACGGACTCCATAGAAGGAACCTCAGCACTCGAATCACGAACATAGGCCAAATAGGCCAAACAACCCTTCTCGACCATGCACCGAGCCTTCATATAAGAAATAACTCTACCAGAAGAATGACTAGGAGTCCCTCTCCACTCTAAACGAGGTACTCCTGGCAAGGCTAAGGTCACTATCTTGGCATGACAATCCAAGATAGCATGATAGGGAGATAACCAATCCATACCCCGAATCACATCAAAATCTACCATGACAAGGAGCAATAAGTCTACCCGAGTCTCCGAACCACCGATAACAACTAAGAAGGAACGATAGACTCGGTTAACCACAATAAAATCACCCATCGGGGTAGACACATGCACAAAAGTACTTAAAGAATCACGAGGCATGCTCAAATAAGGGGCAAAGTTTGAGGACACATAAGAGAAAGTAGAACCCAGATCAAATAATACCGAAGCATCTCTATTGCAAACGGAGGTCGTACCTGTGACAATTGCATCGGAGGCCTCAGCCTCGGGTCTCGCAGGAATAGCATAACAACGGGGCAGAGCTCCTCCAATCTGAACATCTTGGGCCCACCTCTCGTGGCATGGGCTCCACCTCTAAGAACCTGACCACCTCCTCTGCCACCACGGCTACCACCCCTAGCTGGCTGAGAGGGTGGTGGTGTGCCTGCTACGGGAACCATAGCACGGGGGCCCTGATACTGAGGACCACTAGAGACTCGGGGACAATATCTGACAATGTTCCTCGGCATACCACAATTATGACAAGATCTCTACTGCTGCGGCTGAGGACTCGGGAACTGGCCCTGACGACCCTGATATCCTCCCTGAAAGCTCTGGAGCGGCTGAGCGCTAATAGGTGCTGGCGGTGCACGAGGAGATATCTGAAGCACTGTCTGATAGAGCCTGGGAGGATGACCTCTTCCAAAGGAGTCTTCACCTCCAGATGAGGCTCCACTGAATCTCCCGAAGTGACGGGGTCCCTTGTCAGCCCCCTCAGCTACCGGTGCTACCAAACCAGGCTGAACTAATCCGGCTAGATAAGGTGTCGGAGTCTAAAACTGCTGAGTTAGCTGCTCTGGCGTATCAATAACAGGATTTTGGGTCCCTCCCCCAACTTGAAAACCAGCTGGTGCAGTAGGAAGAATATCGGCCTGAGCCATACTCTCCATAAGTCCTACTAGACGGACAAGAGCGTCCTGAAGCACTGGGGTAGCTATGAACCCCTCCAGGACCTGCGCTGGTCCAACTGGGACTGCCGGAACTGGGACCTCCTCGTCAGACTCGACCTGAGGGTCCTCCACGGGGGCTGCTGCTCTAGACTGAGCCCTGCCCCGGCCTCGGCCTCTAGCACGGCCTCGTCCTTGACCTCGACCCCTCGTAGGAGCTGTAGCAGGAGTGTCGGGCTGCTGAGCGGAACCAAGGGAAGCACGCGTCCTCGCCATCTGCGAGAGAGTAGAATGGAAACTCAATCAGTACTCAGAATGTATATCGCACGGCAGAGAATGAAGAAATGTGGAGTTATCCTAACTTTGCAGCCTCTAGGGATAGGTACAGACGTCTCCGTACCGATCCCTCAGACTCCACCAAGGTTGTTTGTGAGTTGTGAGACCTAAGCAACCTAGAGCTCTGATACCAACTTGTCACGACCCAAATTCCCACCTTCAGGCCGTGACTGCGTCTATTGTTGAACCCGCTAGACTAGCTAACGTGAGAAGTTAAGCTAACATGATAACACCCAATTAACAGAATTAACCAAAAATAGTTTACGATTTAGCAGCGAAAATGGATAAAAACAAAACTAAATGTTTTAAACAAATACAATACGTTGTAACAATCCCCGAATTTGGAGTCACTAACTCACGAACATACTAAAAGATTACTACAACCAAGGGCTGAACAATAACTGTATACAATTGTCTTTGAAAATAAATGAAAAAGACAGGAAGGAAGAAAAAGGGATAGAGGAGACGTCAAGGCCCACAAACGTCTGCGGGTCTACCTTGCAATCTCCAAGGTGGACTGAAGGATACTCCCTCTAACGATGTCCACTGGGTCCGGCTGTGGGATCTGCACAACATAAAGAAGTGCAGGTGTAGCATCAGTACAACCGACCCCATGTACTGAGTAAGTGCCGAGCCTAACCTCGGCCGAAGTAGTGACGAGGCTAGACTTAGCAACGATGTACTTTTGTCCTATCCTACAACATATAACACAGATAGCAACGCAAGAAATCAGCAGACAATTAGGGAAACGGGGGCAGTTAAAGGGATCACAAGTGAGATATGACAGTATATCGATCATAACAAAGCAGATAAGAAGCAGTTCAACATAAAGAACCAAGTAAAGACAAGTACAAATGCCAGGAAAGTAAATAATGGCACGGCATCACCCTTTGTGCTTTTACTCTATTCCTCACTATGTAAAACATGGTATAATCAATGAAAATCATGGCACGACATTATCCTTCGTGCTTCACTTTCTCTTTCGCTATGCAATGTATGTTGTGGTCAATGTAATCATGGCACGACATTAACCTTCCTGCTTTCAATAAATGTAAACATGGAACGGCATTAACCTTCGTGTTTTAAATGAATGTAAACATGGCAAGGCATTAACCTTCGTGCTTTCAATGAATGTAAACATGGCACGGCATTAACCTTCGTGCTTTCAATGAATGTAAACATGGCACGACATTAACCTTTGTGCTTAAAATGAATGTAAACATGGCACGGCATTAACCTTCGTGCTTTCAATGAATGTAAACATGGCACGACATCAACCTTCGTGCTTTCAGTGAATGTTAATATGGAACGGCATTATCCTTCGTTCTTTCAATGAATGTAAACATGGCATGACATTAACCTTCATGCTTTCAATGAATGTAAATATGGCACGGCATTAACCTTCGTGCTTTACTCTCTTCCTCACATTGCGATAAATAAATAATGAATGATATGAATGAATGGCACAACATCACCCTTCATGCTTTACTCTCTTCCTCACATTGCGATAAATAAATAATGAATGATATGAATGAATGGCACAACATCACCCTTCATGCTTTACTCTCTTCCTCACCCAAGTAATATCAACAACAAATCGCAAACTTGGTAAGGAAATCAATTACCGGAATTCAATTCACAACCACCCGATACGGGGAAAACAAACAAAGTCAAACACATTTGCCCGGCAAGGGTCTCAGCTATAACCAATTCCTTACGAGTACATAACTTAAAGGATTGGGTCCTTCATTAGGACATCACAACACAATTCTCAATCATGTAGTCTCCACAGTTAAACAATTTTCCAAATGAACTACTTCATAACACAATAACCATTGAGGTAATAACAAATAATTAAGCAAAACGGACTCACGAGCATACTTGACACACAATTCATAGGTACCCGCCACCTCACCTATGCATTGGACATGATAAAACACATAGCACATAGGGCACAATACCTATTCCCTCACCGAAGTTAGGCAAGACACTTACCTCGGTCCAAAGTGTAGCAATCAACCCTCTAAGACCGTCTTTCCTTTATAATCCGACTCCGAAACAACGATGTCTAGGCATGATTAATTCAATAATATCAATAAAGACTCAATAACACAATCTCATAGCCTAGATATTCAATTTCTAGCATTTTTCCAAAAATACAAAAATTCGACCCTGGTCCCGCTTGGTCCAAACACGAGGCTCGGACCAAAACCCGATTACCCATAACCCCACAAGTTCAAATATATGATTTGTTTTAAGATCCGACCCCAAATTGATGTTTAATCACCCAAAATCCCATAAGCCCTAACTCTACCCAAAACCCTTAATTTCTACATGATTTTATGATTTTAGGCCTAGATTTCTAGTGATTATGGAAGTAAAATGGGAGAAATCGAAGTTAGGAAACTTACCCAAGAGGCTATGGAGGAAGGATTGGCTTGGGAACTTCAATGGAGGTTGGAGAAGAAGGGAAGAGTGAAAAGTTGGGAAAATCCCGTAATGCCTACTGTTTTGGACTTAGAGAATAACTGGGCAAAATTGTTCATTGTGATCGCAGGAAAATGATTGCGATCGCGAAGAGCACTGGGGATTGACCTATGCAATCGCGGAGCAATGTGTGTGATCGCAGAGGTTGACGACACAGAGGATTGCGATCGCGACCCCACGTCCGCGTTCGCGGAGAGCATTTTTGAATCTAGCCCCCAACCCAGGTTTACACTATGAGATCGCGTGAAGCCTTTCGCGATCGCGTAGAGCACTAATCCCAAACTCTACGATCGCGGTGGAGGCCCTGCATTCGCATAGGGTCAATTTCCACCCCCCAACCCATACAACATTGTGATAGCGTGACTGAGTCCGCGATCGTAGAGAGGAAATCGTTGGACACCAGAAAACAGGAGAAAACCAGATTTTTCAAACTCTATTGCACCTCGCTAACTACCTGAAACTCACCCGAGCCCTCGGGGCTCAAAACCAAAAACACACACAACTCCAAAACATCCTACTGACTTATTGAAGCTTTTAAATCACCAAAACATCATCAAAATCAAGGAATTAACCCTCGAAACTCATAAAATTTCCTCAAAACTTCATAAAGCTTAACTTATCTGATTTTAATCCGAATCACGTCATTTCAAGTCTGTTTTACACCAAACTTCACATATAAGGCAAATAACATATAATAAACTAGTTTCGGGCTCCGAAACCATAATACGGGCCCGGTAACACAGATTTTGCATCAAAGTTCATTTTCAAAAACCTTTATTATTTTCAGAAAACAATTTCCTTCAAAAATTCATTTCTCGGACTTGGTACCTCGGAATTCGATTTTGGGCATACGCCCAAGTCCCATATTTTCCTACGGACCCTCCGGGATCGTCACATCACGGGTACGGGTCCGTTTACCAAAAATGTTGACCAAAGTCAACTTTATTCATTTAATTATCATAAAATTCCATTTTAATCAAGTCTCAACATAAAGACTTCCCGGCTACACGCCCAGGATGTGCACGCATATCGAGGTGAGATTAACGGAGGCTTTTGGGGCCTCGAAACACACATTTAGCTAGAATTACTTAGGATGACCTTTTGGGTCATCACAATCTCCACCTCTAAAACAAACGTTCGTCCTCGAACGGACATAGAAAAGTACCTGAGTTTGAGAAAAGATGGGGATAACGACTCCTCATATCGGACTCGAACTCCCAAGTAGCTGCCTCGGCAGGCTGACGTCTCCACTGAACACGGACCGAAGGATAACTCTTCGATCTCAACTAGCGAACCTACCTATCTAATATAGCTACCGGCTCCTCCTCATAAGTCAAATCCTTGTCCAAATGGACACCGCTGAAGTCAAGAACATGAGAAGGATCTGCAATGTACCTCCGGAGCATAGATATATGAAACAGTGGATCTACGGCTGATAAATGCGGTGGCAAGGCAAGTCTGTAGGCCACCTCTCCTACCTTGTCCAAAATCTCAAATGGACCAATATACCTAGGGCTCAACTTGCCCTTCTTTCCGAATCTCATCACGCCCTTCATAGGCGACACTCGAAGGAACACCTGGTCTCCTACCATGAAAGCCAAATCTCGAACTCTACGATCTGCATAACTCTTTTGCCTGGACTGAGCTGTACGAAGCCTATCCTGAATAATCTTCACCTTATCCAAGGCATCCTGGACAAACTCAGAACCCAATAGCCTAGCCTCTCCGGGATTAAACAATTCGACTGGAGACCGACATTTCCTACCATACAACGCCTCATACGGAGCCATCTGAATACTCGACTGGTAACTGTTCTTGTAGGCAAACTCTGCTAAAGGTAAGAACTGATCCCATGAACCACCAAAGTCAATAACCAAGCTCGCAACATATCCTCCAAAATATGAATAGTACGTTCGGACTGTCCGTCCGTCTGGGGATGAAATATTGTGCTCAACTCAATCTGTGTGCCCAACTCTCGCTGAAATACTCTCCAGAAATGAGAGGTAAACTGAGTACCTCGGTCTGATATGATCTATAAGGACACACCGTGCAATCTGACAATCTCTCTCATATAGATCTGAGCTAACTTCTCTGCCGAAGATGAAACCGCCACATGAATGAAATGTGCTGACTTGGTCAGCCTATCTACAACAACCCATACTGCATCCACCATCCTCTGAGTCCGTGGAAGCCCAACTACAAAATCCATCGTGATACGCTCCCACTTCCACTCGGGAAGCTGAATCTGCTGCATCAATCCACCGGGTCTCTGGTGCTCATACTTAACCTGCTGACAATTCAAGCACCGGGCTACATAATCCACAATATCCTTCTTTATTCTACGCCAAAAATAATGGTGCCGCAAGTCCTGGTACATCTTCACGGCGCCCGGAAGAATGGAATACCGGGAACTATGGGCCTCCTGCAATATCAACTCACGAATGTCGTCCACATCAAGAACACATATACGACCCTGCAATCTCAAAACTCCCTCAGCATCAACTGTGACTTGCTTGGCACGTCCGTGCCGAATCGCATCTCAAAGAGCACACAAATGACGATCATCATACTGCCTGGCGCGAATACGATCATGCAAATGAAGAACGAGTGACGGTATGGGTCAAAACGCTGCCCACCTCAGAAACGTCTAACCTCACAAATCGATTGGCTAAAGCCAGAGCAGCCAAAGCCAAAGTTCACTCTCCAACTGATGAATAGGCCAAGATACCCATACTGTCTGACTTCCAACTCAAAGCATCGGCCACCACATTGGCCTTTCCCGGATGATAGAGAATAGTAAGATCATAATCCTTCAGCAACTCTAACCACCTCCTCTGCCTCATATTCAACTCCTTTTGCTTAAACAAGTATTGCTAACTCTTGTGATCAGTGAATACCTCACACGGTACCCCATACAAATAGTGCCTCCAAATCTTCAAGGCATGAACAATAGTCGCAAGCTCCAAGTCATGGACTGGATAGTTCTTCTCATAAATCTTCAGCTGACGAGAAGCATAGGCTATAACCTTCCCATCCTGCATCAACACTGCGCCAAGCCCAACTCGCGAAGCATCTCAATACACGATATGAGAGCCTGAATCTATGGGTAGTACCAACACTAGTGATGTGGTCAATGGTGTTTTGAGCTTTTGAAAGCTCGCTTCACACTCCTCCGACCATCTGAACTGAACACTCTTCTGCGTCAACTTGGTCATAAGGGCTGCTATAGATGAAAACCCCTCCACAAACCGGCGATAATAGCCTGCTAGTCCCAAGAAGCTCCGAATCTCCGTGGCTGAAGTGGGCCTAGGCCAATCTCTAACAACTGAAACTTTCTTCGGGTCCACCTGAATGCCCTCTGCCGATACAACGTGGCCCAAGACTGCCACAGAACTCAACCAGAACTCAAACTTAGAAAACTTGGCATACAACTGCCGATCTCTCAGAGTCTTGAGGACGACTCTAAGGTGCTGCTCGTGCTCCTCTTGGCTGCGAGAGTATATCAAAATATCATCAATAAACACGATCACGAATGAGTCCAAATAAGGCCTGAATACCCGATTTATCAAGTCCATAAAAGAAGCGGGGTCATTAGTCAACCCAAAAGACATGACCAAGAACTCATAATACCCCTAACGAGTGCGAAAAGTCATCTTAGGCACATCAGAAGCCCTGATCCTCAGCTGATGATAACCAGACCTCAAGTCTATCTTAGAAAATACTGTAGCACCCTGAAGCTGATTAAATAAGTCATCAATCCTCGGCAAAGGATACTTGTTCTTGATAGTAACCTTATTCAACTGCCGGTAGTCAATACATATCCTCATAGAGTCGTCTTTCTTCTTTATGAACAATACTAGAGCACGCCAAGAAGAAAAACAAGGCCTGATTAAGCCTTTATCCAACAAATCCTATAACTGTTCCTTTAATTCCTTCAACCCTGGCGGAGCCATACGATACGGGGGAATAGAAATGGGCTGGGTGCCCTCAGCTAACTCAATACAAAATTCAATATCCCTGTCGGGTGGCATACCCGGCATGTCAGCGGGGAATACCTCTGGAAACTCACAAACCACGAACACGGACTCCATAGAAGGAACCTCAGCACTCGAATCACGAACATAGACCAAATAGGCCAAACAACCCTTCTCGACCATGCGCCGAGCCTTCATATAAGAAATAACTCTACCAGAAGAATGACTAGGAGTCCATCTCCACTCTAAACGAGGAACTCCTGGCAAGGCTAAGGTCACTGTCTTGGCATAACAATCCAAGATAGCATGACAGGGAGATAACCAGTCCATACCTAGAATCACATCAAAATCTACCATTACAAGGAGCAATAAGTCTACCCGAGTCTCCGAACCACCGATATCAACTAAGCAGGAATGATAGACTCGGTCAACCACAATAAAATCACCCACCGGGGTAGACACATGCACAGAAGTACTTAAAGAATCACGAGGAATGCTCAAATAAGGGGCAAAATTTGAGGACACATAAGAGAAATTAGAACCCAGATCAAATAATACCGAAGCATCTCTGTTGCAAACGGAAGTCGTACCTGTGATAATTGCATCGGAGGCCTCAGCCTCGGGTCTGGCAGGAATAGCATAACAACGGGGCAGAGCCCCTCCAATCTAAACATCCTGGCCCCCACCTCTCGTGGCCTGGGCTCCACCTCTAAGAACCTGACCACCTCCTATGCCACCACGGCCACCACCCCTAGCTGGCTGAGAGGGTGGGGGTGTGCCTGCTACGGGAACCATAGCCCGGGGCCTTGATACTGAGGACCACTAGAGACTCGGGGACAATATCTGACAATGTTCCTCGGCATACCACAATTATGACAAGATCTCTGCTGCTGCGGCTGAGGACTCGGGAACTGACCCTGACGACCCTGATATCCTCCTTGAAAGCTCTGGAGCGGCTCAGAGCTAATAGGTGCTGGCGGTGCACGAGGAGATATATGAAGCGCTGTCTGATAGAGCTGTGGAGGATGACCTATGCCAAAGGAGTCTCTACCTCCAGATGAGGCTCCACTGACTCTCGAAATTCGAACACCACTACTAGAAATAAGGTGATTTTCGTCCGAAGTTTCCAACCGAAATCGGTCGGAAATTTGCAATTTCCGACACAAATTGCGACCGATTTTAATTAGACGGGGAACTACTGGTCGCAAATGAGTACCGACCGCCAGTGGTCGGAAACTTCAACGCGTTTACTGGTTGTCAAACTTTAGTTTCCGACCGATATCAGTCGGAAATTTAAAAAATATAATTTTATTTAATTAAATAACTATTTGTAAATTCTTAATTTGTTTTTAAAAATATATATAAATTCACAATTTCCGACCGAATTCGGTCAGAAACTTGAATAACCTGGATATTTTATTTGAAATTTCCGACCGAATGTGGTCGGAAAGTATGAATTCTGGGCAAAAATTAATTAATTTCCGACCGAACTGGGTAAAAACTGGGCAAAAAATGGCTGCTTTTAAGCTACACCACCTGCCAATTTATACCAATCCTATAATGACAGCTGACATTGCTTCCATTGAACCATAATGATAACCCAACAAGGCTTCAACAACAACTCATAACCAACATGATATAAATAACCACAACAAGACCTTAACGACAACTAATAACCACCACAAAAACTACTAAAATATTCGATACCAAAATAATATAATCATCATTCAAATAACCAACAACAACAAAATATTGACAAGTTCAAAACTTTGTTTAACAATACACAACATTCAATGAATTATTTTTGTAGCATCATCTTCATTTTCATCTTCATCTTCATCTTCACTCCTATAATCTTCATCGTCGGCACATGGGGAAGGAGGAGGAGACCAGGGAATGGGGAAACCACCACTAGCAAGAAGATTGGCCAGCTGACTTTGAAGGAGATTAAATCTTTCGTCACTCCTTTCTAGTTGTTTCTTTTCTCTAGCTTTTGACTCTTCAAGCTCTGCTGTCAGCTTTGCGATCTTCTGTTCCATAGACAATATAGTCGACCTATCAATCGCTTCGCCTTGGGCGGAAGTCCATATACCTTGCAATCCAGCCCTGTAGCGCCGAAACGATTTATCTGCAAGGTCGCNTCCAAATTGATCTTGTAGCGACCCTTTATTTAGAAGATAGAAAATTACTAACTATATAATACTATAAACATTTATAGTAGTTATGAAACTTACATGTGTAGTCTTTGTCCGGTCCTCGACCCATCTAGTTGGTTCTGCCGGTGCCTTTTTCTTCCGGATGTGAGTCTCCATGAAGAACTCATCCTGACTCATTTTCCTCCCCAATTTGTTTTCCTACAAATGTAATAAAACATGTTAATGAAATTAACATATATATAAATATAGTTCGATAAAAATAAACCAACTGAAAACGCGAATTAATAGTATATCCCATCTTTGTTCCTAGTGAGAATAATTTTTGAAAAGCCATTACGGCCAACTATACGTCTTCAATAGTTTCCTTTTATAAACCCCCCTTTAAATAGAGGTGGAATCCCTTCAAATCAATAGCCAATTTTTTTGTTTTTTAAAAAAAGATCATCTTATCAGATATTTTAGTTTGGCACATCAAACTGCAATTGAAGATAGACTACTAAAATATTGTTCTTATAAAATAGCATATACTAAACAACTCAAGTGGTTTCGCTGGACTCTTCTCCATTGAACTTCTAGCTACTAAGTTTAGACATAAAAAGCCTTCAACATATATTATCAGCCATCAACTCCTTATTGGCTCCTAATTTGTGAAGTAATAACATATATTAAAAAATTAAATAAATATTAATAGAAATATATGAACATGTCGAAGAATAGCACCGATGATCGTGATTATCAGTCATCAACTTCTAGTTGGCTGCCTCATGGTCGATTAAGTGGTCAAATAAACCAACATGTTCAAATAACCAACAAGATCAGATGAAATGGTCAGACATATGAACAAAGAACAATAAAGAGCTCATCAGACAATTTAATCAAAAACAAGGCAGGGCTAGAAGTAAAAACCCGACAAAAAATATTTTCAGCACCAATAAAGCAGTTGAGATTAGAGAAACGGTAAATACTAGGACTTTTTACTATGGTGGCATTCACATCTAACTGAAGGGATTAAGCATATACAAACTTAATAAAAAAAGATATAGTTGTCGGTATACCAACGCTGGAGAAGATGAAAATGCATAGACAAAACAAGCCTTTGATCTGTTACCATATCTTTTATACCTCCTGATGGATCATTTGATCTGATGCCATATAGACTCAGTAGTCAGGTTTAACTCATGTTCCTTGTTACTATATTTTCTTTGAAGCGTGCATGTGATTGTTCTTATTTTATTAATTGAGGCATACTTTAAAGTGCATAACTTTACTAGTAATGCATTCAGGTGAAGCCACTGATTTGGGTAGAAGCTCAAGTTGAAAGGCATTCAAGACAAACAAAATTTCAACAAGATTGAGAGATCAGATGTCATAACAGTAGACAAACCAAATTTCAACAAGATTGAGAGCTCAGATGTCATACCACAAAACCCATCATGGTTCTAAANGAGAATGATTTTTGAAAAGCCATTACGGCCAACTATACGTCTTCAATAGTTTCCTTTTAGTCAGTAGAACAAGGAAATTACCAAGAAATAAACCTAAAGCACAATAATAAATTAATAATACAAAATATTTTAAGGAATTACCAGATGTCTCCTCGTCTCCCCCATGCTCCTTGAACCCAAACAGTGCAAGGAGCCACCCTTCTCCGATGCTCGGGCCTTCTTTCCTAGTTCACTCTGCTTCTTGAATTTCTCGGTGGTCCAATACCTCTCAAGATCCACCCATAAGTGCGGTAGAACCCATGAAGGCTTCTGCTTAACCCTTCGACCGTGGCTGAAAGAATCAGAGAGTCTCTTACGGCATTTGTACTCCCAATTTTTACCAATTTCATGGTTATACTTGTCCTCCCATGCACACTTAGTCTGCAAATAAAGTATGTAACGTTAGATGAAAATATTATTAATATAATGCTTAAATAGATAAGAATTGTATTAAAACCTTAAATTGGTTGAACATCTGTTGCATGAGACAATCTGAAAACTCACTCCAAGTCGGATACGGTTCCAAATACAATCCACCAAAAATATCTCTGATTATCTTTGTAACCCGATTATTAGTAATGAACCTGCAACATAGCAATTACATTAAATAAACAAGAGTGGCTATTATAATTCAGCAAAAATAAAGAAGTAATAAATAATCTTACTCATTGCCCTCAGGCCTGATGATGATCCTATGATAATGATCATAACGCACATCATCTGAATCATCATCCGCCGATAAATCTGAAGTGAGCGCAGAAGGTGGGGCATAAGAGGTAAGTAATGCATCGACTTCACAGCACCCTTCTTCCCGCTGGAAAGCCGCTTAAAACGAGGTTTTTCACAAAATTTACAACTTTCTAAATCCGCATCACCCTTATAATACAACATGCAACCATCTTCACAACAATCGATTCTCATAGATGAGAGTCCTAACTTAGAAACCAATCTTTTAGCCTTATAGAAATCTTCAGGTATGTTGAAAGTTGGGTCAACTAGTTCACTCATAAGGCCAATGAAAGAATCCATTCCCGCTTGAGAAATATTTGTATCTGATTTGATACTTAATAATCTAACAGCAACAGACAATTGAGAGTGCATACTCCCTTCCCTTAGTGGACGACTAGCGGCCTCTAACTGTTCATAAAAATATTTTGCCTCTTCGTTAGGAGGTTGTTCAACACTTTCATGAGTTTCATAATCGAAGTGCATCCCAAACGCATCCGCAACCATTTCATGGTATCTAGGATGTTGAACGTTATTCCCCACCGACCTACTACTTTCACCAACAACTACGTTATGAAATACACCATCAGTACCATCAATCTCTCCATGATTAGTCCACATAAAATAATTATCCATAAACCCTTTTTTATAAAGATGAGTCTTAACATCCTCCGGTCTAAAAAAATGCAAACACTTGCACTTCACACAAGGACACCTAATCAACCCTCCAATCCGAAACGGTTCAAGTGACATTGCATGCACAATAAATTCCTTAACCCCTTCTATAAATTCCTCCCTAAAAAACTGACGATTAGGATAATTCATATTATACATCCAACTACAATAATCCATCTACATAAAGAACGAATAAATTATATTAATCACAGTTCAAATTAATTTATAGAATTAAGTTATATAATAAAATTCTAAAATCACAGTACTTAGAGTGAGTGGTTGGGTGTGTGTCTTCTTATGTATTGTTTTTTTGTCCAAATTTATTCCAAAATACAAAATTTTCACATGGGGCTAATGTGACTTTTACTCAAATGCCATGAAATCATTACATGGAATACAGAAGGTAGGATTTTCATGGAATAGAGAAGGTAAGATTATATAATAAACAGAAAAAGAGACCATAGGTTTAATTTTCATGAAAATTACTATGAAAATATAGAACCCGAAATAACACTTAATTTAACTTCTTCACTATTCCTCTTTTCTGGTTCACTGTCATTCTTGGTAAAGATTTTGAGTATTTAAATATCTATAATCCTTTTTTCAATTATAGAAGTGCTACTCATCATAATTCATAATCGCCACCAATCTGAATCACCATCCTCGATGCGTACAACCTCTTTAATCTAGGAGTAAGAGGTAAGTAATGCATCGACTTCACAGCAGCCTTCTTCCCGCTGGAAAGCCGCTTAAAACGAGGTTTTTCACAAAATTTATAACATTCTAAATCCGCATCACCCTTATAATACAATATGCAACCATCTTCACAACAATCGATTCTCATAGATGAGAGTCCTAACTTAGAAACCAATCTTTTAACCTTATAGAAATCTTCAGGTATGTTGAAAGTTGGGTCAACTTGTTCACTCATAAGGCCAATGAAAGAATCCACTCCCGCTTGAGAAATATTTGTATCTGATTTGATACTTAATAATCTAACCGCAACAGACAACTGAGAGTGCATACTCCCTTCACTTAGTGGACGACTAGCGGCCTCTAACTGTTCATAAAAATATTTTGCCTCTTCGTTAGGAGGTTGTTCAACACTTTCATGAGTTTTATAATCAAAGTGCATCCCAAAAGCATCCGCAACCATTTTATGGTATCTAGGATGTTGAACGTTATTTCCCACTGACCTACTACTTTCACCAACAACTACATTATGAAATACACCATCAGTACCATCAATCTCTCCATGATTAGTCCACACAAAATAATTATCCATAAACCCTTTTTTATAAAGATGAGTCTTAACATCCTCCGGTCCAAAAAAATGCAAACACTTGCACTTCACACAAGGACACCTAATCAACCCTCGAATCCGAAACGGTTCAAGTTACATTGCATGCACAATAAATTCCTTAACCCCTTCTATAAATTCCTCCCTAAAAAACCGATGATTAGGATAATTCCTATTATACATCCAACTACGATAATCCATCTACATAAAGAACGAATAAATTATATTAATCACAGTTCAAATTAATTTATAGAATTAAGTTATATAATGAACATCTAGAATCACAATACTTAGAGTGAGTGGTTGGGTGTGTATCTTCTTATGTATTGTTTTTCTGGTCCAAAATTATTCCAAAATACAAAAATTTCACATGGGGCTTATGTGACTTTTACTCAAATGCCATGAAATTATCACATAGAATACAGAAGGTAGAATATTCATGGAATACAGAAGATAAGATTATATAATAAACAGAAAAAGAGACCATAGGTTTAATTTTCATGAAAATTACTATGAAAATATAGAACCCAAAATAACACGTAATTTAACTTCTTCATTATTCCTCTTTTCTGGTTCACTATCACTCTTGGTAGAGAGTTTGAGTATTTAAATATCTATAATCCTTTTTTCAATTATAGAAGTGTTACTCATCATAATTCATAATCGCCACCAATCTGAATCATGATCCTCGATGCGTACAACCTCTTTAATCTAGGAATAAGAGGTAAGTAATGCATCGACTTCACAGCAACCATCTTCCTGCTGGAAAGCCGCTTAAAACGAGATTTTTCACAAAATTTACAACTTTCTAAATCT
>ML261331.1:4613-28877 GCA_005239495.1 Nicotiana undulata | reverse complement strand
ATGTTGTATTACTTATGCTCCTTTAAAGGCTCATAGACAGGTGTCAACTCATGTATAGTTTGGTTTGCCTTGTTGGATAATTTTTGTGGTATAGTCTTTCATGGCAGCGTTGTAGCTCGTACCTTTTATGCAGTTTCTTAGCAATCTTGTCATCCTATGTGATGGGTGTTCATGATCCATATCTACCATTTATATTGATCTCGTTATCCCTTAAAGATAATAAGAAGGTTAGATAAAATGTACGTTGGTGCTCGGCAAGTATGGCCCGGGTGCTAGTCATGATCCTCCAGTTTGGGTCGTGACAATTTAACCCTTAGACTGACGGGTCGTTCGAGCATACCATTCAGATTTTGGAGAATATGCTCCACGCTTATGTTATTGACTTTGGAGGAACGTGGGATCAAGTATTATCATTAGCGGAGTTTGCTTATAATAATAGCTATCAGTCGAGTATTCAGATGGCTCCTTATGAGGCATTATATGGTAGACAGTGCAGATCGCCAGTTGGATGGTTTAAGCCGAGAGAGGTTCGGTTACTAGGTACAGACTTTGTTCAGGAGGCCTTAGATAAGGTCAATATTATTCAGGAGAGACTTCGTGAAGCTCAGTCTAGGCAAAAGAGTATGCCGATCGTATGGTTCGTGATATGGCATTCATGGTTGGACAGAGAGTATTGCTTCGTGTGTCGCCCATGAAGGGTGTTATGAGGTTTGGGAAGAAGGGTAAGTTGAGCCCTAGGTATATCGGTCGTTTGAGATTATTGATAGAGTGGGGGAGGTAGCTTATAGACTTGTGTTGCTTCCAGGGTTATCCTGAGTTCATCCTGTATTTCACGTGTCTATGCTCCAGAAATATCATGTGACCCGTCCCATGTTTTAGATTTTAGCTCTGTCCAATTGGACAAAGACTTGACTTTTGAGGAGGAACCGGTAGCCATTTTAGACCGGCAGGTTCATCAGTTGAGGTCTAAGAGTTATCCTTCAGTTCGAGTACAATGGAGAGGCTAGCCCATTGAGGCAGCTACTTGGGTGTCTGAGTCGGACATGCAGAGTAGATATCCACACCATTTTCCGAATTCAGGTAATTTTCTATGTCCGTTCGAGGACGAACGTGTGTTTTAGAGGTGGAGATTTTGATGACCCAACGGGTCATTCAATGAATTTAGAGTCCGTTCTAGGCTTATTAGCCATAAAATGACAAATTTAAATACTTCAATTTGCATGCGCAGTCCAGGCGTGAAACCAGAAAGCTTTTATCTGAGAATATGAGAAATAGTGATTTCTAGAGTTAAATTTGATTATATTTAACTTTGGTCAACATTCTGAGTAAACAGACCTGGATATGTGTTCCGACAATCCCGGGAGGTCCGTAGTAAAATATGGGACTTGGACGTATGCCCGAAAATTAATTCCGAGGTCCCAAGCCTTAGAATCAATTTTTGAAAGAAATTATTTTGCTGAAATGTTAATAAAATAAAGAAAAGAATTAATGTTTGAAACCATTGGTATCGGGCCCGTATTTTAGTTTCGGATCCCGGTATAGATTTGTTGTAGTATTTAAATGTTAACTGTGATATTTGGTGAAAAATGGAGTTTATTTGACGTGATTTGGACATCAGTTGAGAAATAATGAACTTTAAGTGTTCTTGAGAAAAATGATGAGTTTTAAGGTTTAATTCATAGTTTTACATGTTATTTTCATGATTTGATCGCACGAGCAAGTCTGTATGATGTTTTTAGACTTGCGTGCATGTTTGGTTTAGACCCCAGAGGGCTCGGGTGAGTTTCGGATAGGCCACGAGATATTTTACACTTGAAAAGTTTGCTGGTTTTTTCATTTTCTGGTGCCCAAGTATTTAACNGGTGGGGCCTGGTGTCCTCCCACCCCCCCCCCCCCCCCCCCCCCCCGACACGAACGCGATGCCCAGCCCCCTATGACTATGCAAACGCGGCCAGCATGGTGCAAACGCGAAGGCCAACAGGCTTGGACTCTACGCGAATGCGGGCAGGCCCACACGAACGTGTAAAAGGCCTGCCCAGCTATATAAATTCGATTTTAAAACGGGCAGAACCCTTTCTCTTCATATTTTTCGAACCCCACAGCCCTAAGGACGAATTTCATCACCAAAGTTCATCCTCAAGTTGTTGGTAATCAACTCTAAACTTTACTCTTTCAATTACCCAATATTTTTCATCACTTTTAAATCAAAAACTAAGAATTTTCATGGTAAAAATTGAGGGTTTGGGTAGAATTAGGGAATTTTGTAAAAATCCAATTTTTACCTCGAATTGGGGTCGGATTTCAAAACTAATTGTATATTCGGGTTTGTGGGTGAATGGGTAAACGTAATTTGGTCCGAACCCCGAGTTTTGACCAAGCAGGCTCGGGGTCGGGTTTTCACTTTTTTGAGAAAAAACTTAGGAAAAATTATAATTTTCAGTAAAGTTAGTTCATTTAGCATTAATTAATGATATTAAGTTAATTATGGTTAGATTCAGGTGTATTGGAGGTGAATTCAAAAGGAAAAACTATAATTGAGCAGTGAGTGACCTGCGAAGTTGAGGTAAGTTCTCGGTTAACCTTGACTTGAGGGAATAGGAATACCAAATTAATTGTTATTTGAAAATGCATGTGTATGGTGTATAGGTAAGGTGACGAGTATCTATCCACCACTAAATGGTCTGTTTACATGATCTCTTCCCCGTTTTCAATTTAATTGATTCATATTGTTAATTGGTTCATGTTCATTGTTGTTTCTATGATTACTTGGCTTGTTATATTGTTGTAAGTCTTGTTTCAATCATTTTGGGAGAGTATTAGTTGTTTTTGGTTCATTGTGGTACATAAAGACTGTTGAGACAAAAGTATTATGAAGGGCTTGGCCTGAATTGTGGAAGTTTTTAATACATGAATAAATGATAGTGATAAGGGTGGACAGGTGAAATAAACGATAGTGATAAGGATGGACAGGTGAAATAAATGATAGTGATAAGGATGGACTGGTGAAATAAATGATAAAGATAAGGATGGACTGGTGAAATAAACGACAGTGATAAGGGTGGACAGGTGTGATCGGGTTGCACGCCACAACAAGTAATTGATAAGGGAGAACATTCATGATTTATTGATTTTAAATACAAAGATTTGGTAAATTTACTGTTTTACTCTGTTGTTTCTCATATTATGCACATACGGTTGTTTTAGAGTGAAGTTTGAAAATTTATGTGAGATCTTTGTTACAGCTGAGGCCTGGAATAGGCGACTGAGTTATTTCATTTACTGTTGCAGTTATCTTTCTTATGTGTGTATAATTGTTTTATTGCTTTATTACATATTCGTTGTTACAGGTTAAGTTATAATTGCCATGCCTTAGCCTCGTCACTACTTCATCGAGGTTAGGCTCAGCACTTACTCAGTACATGGGGTCGGTTGTACTGATACTACACTCTGCACTCTTTTGTGCAGATCCAGGTACCAGCCAACGTTAGAGATTTTAGTAGCGGCCATTCTACATTCGGAGACACGAGGTATATCTGTCGCCGTTCGGAGATCCCTGGAGTCTCCTCTTAGTTCATAGAGACTGTTTTATATTTCTCAAAACTGTAATATTATTTCTTTCAGCCCGTTATTTGTAGCAGTCTTAGAAGCTCGTGAATTGTGACACTGGACCCTAGGGTAGTTTTAGAGTTATTTATATAATTAGTCCGTGGCTCAGTTTAGTTAATTGCTTATTATTTTATATTTGGAGTATTCATCGGAAATCAATTAAATTAAGTTTACTTTAAATTTCTTTATTTGTGCTTAAGTAAATAATCAAAGGAAATTAGCTAACTGAACTCTAACATTGGCTTTCCTAGCAAGTGTGGTGTTAGGCGTCATCACGATCCCTAAGGTTGGAAATTTGGGTCGTGACATACACCACCTGACAAACTATTACAAACAAAAAATACCAACCAATAATACATTAACACAATCTAAACCAGCGATACATTAATACAATAATACCAACCAATAATACATTAAGCCCTTGTTTGGAAGGTTGTTTCACATCGTTTCATAATGTATCGTATTATATTGTATTGTACTGTATCGTTCGATGAATACAATGTTTGGATAGATTGTATCGTTTGTCGTTGTTTCATGATATCATGCACCAACAATATGAAGAATAAATTTTCCAAATTATAAAGAAACATTATGGTACGAAAAATATTTAATATATAAAAAGGTAGAGTAAATGATAAAATAAAATTATTTAATAATAGTGAAAGGCGAGATGAGATAAAAAGATAAGATAACGACGCAACCACACCAAATCGTTCGTTACATAAAGTGGCACATTTCGTCGTTACGTAACGACGGATTTAACGATACGATACAATAAAATTTAAGTAACAACCTAAACAAACATCGTATTTAAAGTAACAATACAATACAATACAATGGGTAACAACCATCCAAACAAGCTGTAACACAACATAAACCAACAATACCAACCATTAAACCTGACAATTTTGAGCATAAAAACATCCAAATAGTATCCCACATTCAAGTTTAAAACAATACATAAAGTTGTCTCTCACAATCAAGTTTACCAATCAACCAATACATCACAACTAAACTACTACTTATCAGATTTAGTTTGTTCATCCTCATCATCAAATATATCATGGCCATGTTTTCTCATGAGTTTCTGCATCTTAACAAATGTTCCGTATTGGGAGTACAATTGTTGCTTCAAATCACGAATTCCGATTCTCATATATTCCATCTGTCCTTGACTTTGAGAAGAAGAAGAATTGTCTAAGAGTAGGTTTGGATGACCTGTAGGTCCACGTACTCCTAGTCTGTGGACTCTGACTTTGTTTACTCCACCCGCTGCCTCTGGCCCCAATGAATCCATATCATCAGGTGTTGGTTGAGTTGAATGAGGCTGAGTTTATTGCCATTCTTCCAACCTTTTATGATAATCTTCCTGAAATGAAAAACATAACTATTATGTAAACAAACTAATATTAATAAACCATAAATAATTATGAAGTTAGAATTTTACATATGTGTCTGACGCACGTGTCTCCACCCAGTGTTCTCTTGTACCATCCTTCTTCTTTTTCTTATGCAATTCCTCGAAGACCTAAACGTGACTCATATCTCGCCCTATTTCCTTTTCCTTCATAAGATAAAAGTATGAGTTAGACATTACAAACGTAAAATTCTATTTGTAAAACTATGAAAATTTTTATAAGCAATTACCAATCTTAGTTTATGAGCCGCAAAAGTAATCGAACCTCCTGTGTGTAACGAGCCACCTTTATTAGAGGAACGGTTTGCCTTTGCTTGTTCACTCTTTGCCTTCCATTCTGGGGTATTCCATTTCTCAAGAAGTTTATTGTCACGACCCAAAATCCATAAGGTCGTGATGGCGTCGGACACCACTGTCAGGCAAGCCAATCATTAAATGGTTAAGTTAAATTTTCTGTTGTAGCATTTTTTGAAGTCATTACCTTTCACTTTATTACATAATAACTGAATAAAATCCGCTAAGTAAATACGATAGTCTAATATTCCATTTTAATAAAATACATCCCAAACACATCCCAGAACCCGGTGACACAAGTGCATGAGCAAATTTCTAAGAATTAAACAGATACTACAATGCTTGTCCAAAATACAATTGGACAAGGAATTTAAAATAAAAATAAATACATCTGAGGGAGACTCTGTCAGCTGCGGATCGCCTACGGATGATACAGCTCGCCTAAGTCTCCAAGCCAGCCACATCGCTGTGAAAGTACCTGTGCAATAAGAATGCACAGCAAGTGTAGCATGAGTACAAAAATAACATGTACTCAGTAAGTATCCCGCCTAACCTCGGAGAGGTAGTGACGAGAGGTCGAATTAGACACTTGCTAGAAGTCAATTTAGTATAGTCAAGTGAGACACTAAGCGGGAATATCATAGGCAACCTAATAAAATAAGGGATAAGTAATATCAACTTCTTTCACATTTATCACTTTAAATCCTCATCATTTCAGTTGGCAATTTAAAACTTCATAGGCCAATAAATAGGTAATAATTACAGAAAATACGCATCAATTATCATGCGGAAGAAATTCCGAGGGTCGAACGGACCGAACCAACAATAATAATGCATTGCCGAGGGTCGAACGGCTCGAACCATATATGCATCTATCTGCCCTGCTCGCGAATCGATCATGTGACACGGTCAAACATAAATAACAAGATCATCCTACTCGCGAATCATACATGCGACTTAGGCACCCATAGTTACACATATTCACACAAATGAACCCTATTTTTATCAGGAAAATTAGCTATTCAATGAAGAGATAGAATTCTCCTTTTAATGAACATGAATATAGTATTTAAAGCCTTTCTGGGGATTTACTTGCCAATTTCGACAAGGTTTCAAACGTTATAGATTTACCCAAAACACAATTATCCAAGGAAGAATCAATTCTCCTTCTAGATGATTAAGAAAAGTAGACTCTATCCTTCTTAGAGATTTAATTACTAATTGTCAGCATCACATGATATTTTATTGACAAGGTCCCAAGTACAACAAGTAAAGCATGCTAGTGGGTCCTAGACTACCCCGGACATAGCATATTAGTAGCTACGCACGGACTCCCGTCACCTCGTGCGCACGTAGCCCCCGGAAATAGTAGCACATAATTAATTAGTTCACCTATGGGGACAATTTCCTCCTCACAAAGTTAGAAAGAGGACTTACCTCACTCCGAAATTCCATAACCGGCTTCCAAGCCCTTCTGATGACTCAAATCGTTGCACAATGCTCCGAAACTAGCCAAATAACGGCAAACTAATGAAAATATACTCTAATACTTGTTAAAAATTCAAATTATATAAATTCCCAACTCCACTCAAAGAATTGGCCAAAATGCCCTCGGGCCCACGTGCCTGGATTCCAAAAAATTTCGAAGATAAACTCTATCCATAGCCTTACTAACTCAAATATACAATTTTATTCTTAATTTCATGCTCAAATTCGTGGTAATATTCCAAAATACCAATTTTTAGGTTTTCTTCCAAATTCCATATTTTCCACAAATTCCCACACTTAAATCCACACCTAGGCCATGTATTTAACTTGAAATTAGTTGAAATAACTTACCATGTGATCCTTGAAGAAAATACCTTCTTGAGCTCTCCAAAATCGTCCAAGCCAAATGAGAGAAGTGAAGAAATAGCCAAAAATCTCGTTTTAAAAATACTTCACTGCCCAGCACTTCTCTCCTTCGCGAACGCGGCAATACCCTCGCGTTCGCGAAGCACAATCTGCTCCAGCCCCAATTTTCCTTCTTCGCGTTCGCGACCCTAGGCTCGTGTTCGCGAAGGTCATCTGCCCAGACCCATCGCATTCGCGTTCCAGGCCTCGCGTTCGTGTAGGCCAAACGGCCCTTGGCCCCCAGCTCCCATTTCTTCTGTGCGTTCGCGTCCCTCTTGGCGTGTTCGCGTAGAAAGCGCAGGCGACCCCTTCGCGTTTGCATCCACCTCCACGCATTCGCGAAGGACAAATTCCAGCCCCCAAAAACTTCCTTCTTCGCGAACACATGAAGCCCTTCGCATTCGCGAAGAACAACTTCGACACCAGCAAACCAGCAACAACAAATCACCCAAAATTGGCCCGAAACCACCCCGAAAAACACTTGAGGCCCCCGGGACCCCGTCCAATCACACGAATCAGTCCCATAACATCCCCTGGGCTTGATCGAGGCCTCAAATCACATCAAACAATGCCGAAACCACGAATCGCACTCCAATTCATGCCTTATGAACTTTGAAATTTCAAACTTCTACATTCGATGCTGAATCCTGTCAAATCACGTCCGATTTATCCCAAATTTTGCACACAAGTCATATTCGACATTACGGACCTTCTCCAACTTCCTAAATCACATTCCAACCCCCGATATCAAAATTTTCAATTTCGGTCGGATTTCTCAAAAACCTTCAAATTTCTATCTTTAGCCAAATGACTTCAAAATGACCTACGGACGTCGATATTCACTTCTGATCACACTCCCAACTCCAGAATCACCATATGGAGCTATTCTCAGGCTCGAAAACCCAAACAGACATCTATAATAATGAAATGCCTTCCAAGCCAAATTTATGAAATTCTTCTAAAATGCTATCTTCCATAATATGCGCTGAAACGCTCCTGGGTTATCCGACTCCCGATCCGAACATACGCCCAAGTCCGAAATCATCATACGAACTTGCTGGAACCTTCAAATTCTTATTTAGAGGCCGTTTACTCAAAATACCAATCTTAGTTGATTCTTCCAACTTAAGGCTTCCGAAATAAGAATTTTTCTTTCCAAATCCACCCGAACTTCCCGAATTTTAATTCCGACCATGCGTACAAGTCACAATACCTGAAATGAAGCTACTCATGGCCTCAAACCGCTGAACGACATGCTAGAGCTCAAAACGACCAGTCCGGTCGTTACATTTATTCCAAACATCTTTTCTTAACCAGTCCGGCATTTTACCGAGATTTCGAGCAGCGAACATAGTATCTTTAATCCTTATAGCAGCTTTCTTCTCAAAATGCTATTTATTGCATTTTGATGTTGAGGATGCCATGCACACTTTGCCTCCAATATAAAAAAGTAACATTAGATGAAGACGATAATTATTAAATAAATATAATTAATTTTTACCCTAAATTGATTCCATATTTGCTCTCTGATGTTTTAAGGTATCTTTCTCCAAGAAGTCCACGACTCATGATAAAATAGCTTCAAAGAATCCATAACAAAATATGTAGTCTGAAAGGATGGCAAAAACCTGCATTAAAGTTAACATATATATAATTAATAAACATCTTATAATTTCAAAAGTTTTGATTGCAAATAAATATTCCTTAATGTTAACATATATAAAAGTACATTCAAAACATAAAAATAAGTATAAGAACCTTCTTACCCATCCTCGTGGGGGACAATTATCAATCGATTATAGCTATCAAATTGTACATCCCCTCCAAGATTCTGTTTGCGTCTACTAGATGGTGCAGAAGCAGCACTAGATGTAGCTGGGCGAGAGCCTCTGATATCCAACCTAGATATGCTGGGAATGGATGTTGATGATGGACTGGAAGATGATGGAGCAACAAAAGACGAATTGTCATGCTGACTATCATGAAAGCTCGGGGGTGCAGCAGCTGGTGAGTCAGTATGTTGACTACCATGAAAGCTCGGGTGTGCAGCAACTAGTGAGCCAGTATGATGACTACCATGAAAGCTCGGGAGTGCAGCAATTGGTGAGCCAGTATGCTGACTACCATAAAACTCGGGGGGTGCAACAGCTGGTGAGCCACCATGCTGACTACCATGAAAGCTCGACGAAGATGATGGTATAGAAGGTGAGGATACAAAGTTAAAAATTGTGTTATTTTGACTGCCTTTGGCACCTTTGGCAGGCATAGAATAATACTGAACCGAATTATTAGATGGAGGGAAGATAGTGAACATGGTAAATGGCAATGAAGTCGACTGAGGAGGATGAGGAAGAGGATGACTCACATTTGGCATAGTTGAGGAAGTTGGAACATATTATTTTTTCTTCTTAGATTTCATCTTTTCCTTCCACTTAGATGCCATATCTGTAATATAATCATAATAAAATACAAAGCAAAAAATACAACAAGTGACAGTAAATATAAAATATTAAACAACTAAAGAAATAAATAAACAACCTAACAAGTCATAAAAATATAAAATAATTTTGCAACATAATAGATAATTAAAGGAATAACAAAAATATTTAACATGTCACAAAAAACATACAACTATTCTGCAAAATATTAAATGATTAAAGGAAGAACAACCTAAAAAGAATAACAAGTCAAACCTCATTGTTATCTTCATAGTAATCATCTAAGTTTTCATCATTGCCTATTTCACTTTTTTCTAGAATACATATAAAAATTAAAGAATTCAAATAGAATAAAACTATGGAATAGTCATGCACATATGGTAATCTTTCTTTTCTTTTGGCTAATTCATAATTTAGAAACACCTTACATATAGTCACCTTGATTTCAGAATTAATTAAGTAGTTAATTAAACTACCTAGAATTTACTTTTACTCATGTAATCCATCTAAAGAGGTTACGTTAACATTAGTGGCTTTGGATAAATTTTAAAAATACCAATATTTTATTTATACAAAAATTAAGAGTTATATATAATCTGACAAAGAATCCTAAATTGAATTCATAAATAATTTGACTTAAAGCAAATTGGGTTTCGATCTCAGTGATAAAGAAAAGAAAGAGGCTTTGTTGCTACTTTCCTTTGTTGGTACTTTAAAAATTGTATTGTTTATTTCTTTATTTATTTTAAATATACAAAAAAGACCTCTAGAATTTACACATAGTTCTTTATTTACCTGACTACTTCATTTGAATAATTGCACTGAATAAAGAAATTTTTAGGTAATTTAACACGAATACTTTATTTTGATGTTCATTTTTGTAAGAAGAATAAACATTTAAACTTATAGGCTCAAAACCAAAAACTCGAAATATTCAAACAAATTAATTCAAAACCGAAGTTAAAAAATTCAGATTTAATTCAAGCTTATTTGTATTGGATTTGAATTGTCATTTATTTAATCTAAAAATAGAATATTCAAACCAAAATTTTCATATTCAATCCGAATTGGCGGAACGGCCATCCCTGATGACAAATTGTTTATCTTTGACTACCTATATTTAGGCAGAGATTTTGGTAATGTTATATGTAGGGTTAATCTGCACCTTCTAGGGAAGAAGAAGAAAAAGAAAGAACTTTGTACCTGTACTTCCTTTATTGTACTCAATCAGAAATTCATATGGAGGTTTTGTAGAAAACTGAATGAAATGTATTTGGGAAAATATGTTACATTTTCAAAGACAACCATCAAGTGACACTTCACAGACATACTAGTATTATAATTCATTAATAATAATAATAGGTCGTCAACAAAATTCGAAGCAAAACTACAATATTTCTGCACCCAGATTTCAAAACTTCAGCTCTAATACTTGGAGTGCAATAATGGTTTTTCTTATTTGATTGAAACACTAAAAAAATCATGAAAAACACTAAAAAATAACTTTTAAACTATTATACCAGTGGAAAACACTAAAAAATCATGGAATCATATGAGGGAAACTTACCTGGCAGTGGAGGGTCTCGACGGACCTGCAGCGTCGTCGGCGAGTGCTGCTGGTTGGTGGCAGCGGCGGGTTTGAGTAGGGGGAAGTCGTTTTTTAGCCGTGTTAGCTGAGACTCACCTACAGACTTAAGAGAAACTCCCTGATGTCTATCTTCCCTGTTTTAGTATAACATTGTGCATTAACTCCAAATGAACCTAGTGTGAATGTCAGATTCTATAAGGATCATGTCATATGCTTAAGTGAGGATCAATTTGTTTGCTTAAGTATCCTTGTTAATACTCTTTAGAGATTCTGAAATGGGCTGTTAACTCCAATGCTCAGTAAGAAATGAAGGTCTAATCTCTGTGTGTGGACTTTCACTAAGTTTGAACATGGCTAAGGTATTTTGACTATAGTTAAGAACTTCTACAAGTCTGAATCTGTCAATAGGATTAATAAGGTTAATGTACATGTTGAAAGCATTGACAGTGTACCATATACTTGTGTTTGGATTGTGGCCTCAATGGTGTGATTGTTTGTCTTACACTCATAATAATATTTTGTATAGTTTATGTGAGAAGTGTACAAGCTCGAACCTTTGTATTATGGTTACTGTTATATTGAAAATTAGAGTGAGTGTCTCGTTGGCACTTAAACATATAGGAAAGAGTAGGTGAGTGGTTATGGGTATTTATGAGTAAGGTTTAGTTTGTGGTTAGATACCATCTCTGACACAAGCACTTGTTGGGTTCCTGATATTCTTGTGAACTCTGAAGTGTCAAGGATACAAAGAGTATCTTGACAATGAATGAAATTTTACCTTAAGTTCTTAACCATTAACATTTATTAATCTCTTTAGGATTAGTGTTAAATGAAAAGAAAGGTTTCACTGTTAATTTGTTTAATCTCTTTAACCTTACATTAGTTCTATTGCATTCTTAACTACCAGCATTTGTTCAGTCTTATTTGGGTCTTACATTGGTCTTATTTGGATTTAAGTGTTATATTTGGCCTTACACTAATGTCTTCTTTTTCTTTTTCTATACATGTGCCCGAACTGGGCCTACTGAGTTCTCAAGAACTCAGGCCCAAGTTCCAGCTTAGAGCATAAAGACCCGATTCATAAGATCCATAAAAGCTGCTGGGGCATTGGTCAGCCCAAAAAACATTACCAAGAATTTAAAGTGTCCATAACGAGTCCTGAAGGTGGTCTCAGGAATATCCTACTCCTTGATCTTTAATTGGTGATACCCGGACCGTAAATCAATCTTTGAGAAAAACCTAGCACCTTGAAATTGGTCGAACAAATCATCTATCCGTGGCAACGGGTATTTGTTTTTTATGGTGACCTTGTTGAGCTGCCGATAATCAATACACATTCGTAGAGACCCATCTTTCTTTCTGACAAAAAGAACCGGTGCGCCCCAAGGCGACACACTTGGCCTAATGAAACCCTTCTCTAGAAGATCCTTCAACAGCTCCTTTGACTCCCTCAATTATGCTGGCGCCATACGGTAGGGTGGAAAAGATATTGGCTGCGTATCAGGCAATACATCAATCCCGAAATCAATCTCTCTATCAGGTGGAATCCCAGGAAGCTCATCCGGAAATACTTCAAGAAATTCATTCACAACAGGCACAGACTCGGGAGCAGGCACCTCTAGAGTGGTGTCCGCAACCCGGACTAAATGGTAGATGCACCCTTTTCTGATCATCTTTGAGGCCTTAAGACAGGAAATAAACCTACCTCTTGGCACGATATTATTCCCCTCCCACTCAATAATTGGTTCATTAGGAAACTCAAGCCTCAAATTTCTGGTCCGGCAGTCGAGTATAGCAAAGCACGAATAGAGCCAATCCATTACCATAATTACATCAAAATCTACCATTCCTAGCTCAATATATCGGCCGTGGTATACCGATCACGCACCGTGACAAAATAATATCTATAGACTCGCGCGGCCATAATAGATTCACCAACCGGAGTCGACACTGAGAACGGCTTATGGAGTTGTTCGGGTTCTATCCCAAAACTCGAAGCAATAAAAGGAGTGACATATGACAAGGAAGACTCGGGAGCAATAAGAGTATAAATACCATGAGATTGAACAGTCAGGATACTTGTGACAACATCTGGAGAAGCCTCCGCACTCTGTCGACCACTCAAATCATAGAATCGACTGGGTCCTCCCCGACCTCGTGCACAACCCCTAGCTGCACCACGCCCTTGTCACGACCCGAAATACCACCTTCGGGTCATGACTGCGTCTAACATTGAACCCGCTAGACAAGCCAACGTTTGAACCAAATAAGCTCATTAACAACTAAAACGAACAAGATAACTAAGGCATCGATGGTCAACAATATGAAGGTTAACTAAATTCAAAATAATATAGCAACTTCGAAATAAAACCCATATACATATCCCAGAACTGGTGTCACATACTCACGAGCTGCCTATGAGATTACTGGATACAATGGTCTGAAAATAAGTACATATGACTGTCTCTGAAACTATAAAATAAGACAGAACTGAAAGAGAAGGGTAGAAGGTGACGCCAAGGCCCACGAACGTCTGTGGGTCTACCTCGAGGTCTCCTGAGTGAACTGGTGGAATGCTCCCTCCGTCAGTGCACATCGGGTTCGGCTGCGAAGTCTGCACAACATAAAAAAGTGCAGGTATAGCATCAGTACAACCGACCCCATGTACTGAGTAAGTGCCGAGCCTAACCTCGGCGAAGTAGTGACGAGGCTAGGACCGACAAATATATACATACCTGTGCAATTCTATATAATAACAGGAAAATATCGACGGAAATAAACAGTATAATCAGATACGGGGAGAAACATGCTGGGGATAAGAGGGGCAATAAATATTGGCATAGTGAAACAGGGTAACAACTGAAATGTAACAGTAAAAGCAGGAATTTAACGCCTCAGAACAGATAATGAATAACACAACGCACGGCATGTCCCCTCGTGCATCACCTCACAAATCACTCAGCACAGAATGTCCCATCGTGCATCAAACAGTAACACATCGTCACGACATGTCCCCTCGTGCGATAAACAATAAACAATCATCACGGCATGTCCCCTCGTGTGATAAATAATAAACAATCAACACGGCATGTCCCCTCGTGCGATAAACAATAAACAATCATCACGGCATGTCCCCTCGTGTGATAAATAATGAAAAATCAGCACGACATGTCCTCTCGTGCGATAAATAATAAACAATCAACACGGCATGTCCCCTCGTATGATAAATAATAAACAATCAGCACGGCATGTCCCCTCGTGCGATAAATAATAAACAATCAACACGGCATGTCCCCTCGTGTGATAAATAATAAACAATCAACACGGCATGTCCCCTCGTGCGATAAATAATAAACAATCGACACGACATGTCCCCTCGTGTGATAAATAATAAACAATCAACACGACATGTCCCCTCGTGCGATAAATAATAAACAATCGGCATGGCATGTCCTCTCGTGTGATAAATAATAAACAATCAACACGACATGTCCCCTCGTGCGATAAATAATAAACAATCGGCATGGCATGTCCTCTCGTGTGATAAATAATAAACAATCAGCACGGCATGTCCCCTCGTGCGATAAATAATAAACAATCGGCATGGCATGTCCTCTCGTGTGATAAATAATAAACAATCAGCACGGCATGTCCCCTCGTGCGATAAATAATAAAAAATCGACACGGCATGTCCCCTCGTGTGATAAATAATAAACAAACAACAATATAATGCGAAAACTAACAATAATAAATCTCAAGTGTACAGAAATACTCAACCAAATTCTATCGTCCCGGCAAGGGATTCAGCTATAACCAAACTCGCTTAGAAATATAATTTCAACAGTAAAAGCCTCAACTGAACAATTAATCAATAATTTCCCACGTCAAGAAACAACATCAATGTATCACTCCTAAATCACCAATTATTCATAGTACAGAGAATATCAAGAACACGGTACAATTCATTACAATTGACTCACGGGCACGCTTGACCGCATCATATAGGCACTCGTTACCTCGCCTATACGTTGGATATTAATTACACATAGCAAACAAAACTCTATACCTATTCCCTCAAGCGAAGGTTAGGCCAAACACTTACCTCGGCTCCAAAGTGCAAGTCAAGCCTCAATCCTAGCCTTCCCTCTCGAATCCAACTCTGAGTCGATAATATCTAGACATAATTGATTTATTAACATCAATAATTACTCAATAAACCAATTCCAATACCTAGTTATACATTTCCTATCATTCTTCCAAAATACTAAAATCCGACCCCGGGCCCGCTTGGTCCAATCACGAGACTCAGACCAAAACCCGATTACCCATGCCCCCACGAGTTCAACTATATAATTTGTTTTGAAATCCTACCCCAAATTGAGGTTGAATTACCCAAAATCCCATAAACGCTAACTCTATCCCAAACCCCTAATTCCTACTTTGATTTTAAGATTTTAGGCCTAGATTCTAGTGATCAGGGAAGGAAAATGGAAGAAATTGGTATTAGGAACACTTAGCCAAATGGTTATGGAGGAGAAAATAGTTTGGAGGTCTTCAATGGGGCTTGGAGAAGAAGAAGGAAGTGAAAATTATGAAAATTCTGTATGGTATTCTGTTTTTGGGGTATTTTAATAACCGGGCAAAAATACCCTTCGCGTTCGCAGGCCCCTGGCCGCATTCGCGAAGGGTTAGTTGTTGGGACCTACGCGTTCGCGGAGCCAAGACCGCGTTCGCGAAGGTCTGACTTCCTAGGCCTCCGCGTTCGCGAGCCTACGCCCACGTTCGCGAAGAACAAAACTCCCCTGCCCCCCGACCTCACCCTAAGCCTACACGTTCGCACCCCTAGGGACGCGTTCGCGTAGAAGCACTGTCCAGTGCTCCGCTTTCGCGTCTCCCTCTACGCGTTCGCGTAGAGTAAAACCCAGGTCACCATTATTTACCTTTCGCGTTCGCGAGCCCTTATCCGCGTTCGCGAAGGGTATTACACCAGACACCAGCAAATCATCAAAAACACCAGATATTTTCACTTTTCACACCCCGTTAACTACCCGAAACTCACCCGAGCCCTCGGGTCTCAAAACCAAAACACACACGACTCCCAAATCATCCTACGAACTTATTCAAGCATTTAAATCACCAAAATATCATCAAAATCAATGAATTAGACCTCAAAACTCATATTCCGATTTTTATCCGATACACGTCATTTCAAGTCTGTTTTACACCAAATTTCACAGATAGCTCACATAACATATATTAAACCTGTTCCGGGCTCCGAAACCATAATTCGGGCCCGGTAACACAGTTTTCACATAAATATTTATTTTCAAAATCCTTTATATTTATCAGAAAATAATTTTCTTTTAAAAATTCATTTCTCGGGCGTGGGACCTCGGAATGTGATTCCGCGTATACGCCCAAGTCCCATATTTTCCTACGGACCCTCCGAGAACGTCAAATCACTGGTCTGGGTCCGTTTACCAAAAATATTGACCAAAGTCAACTTTATTCAATTATTTATCATAAATTCGACTCTTTATCAAGTTTCCACATAAAGGCTTCCCGGATACGTGCCCGGGATGCGCACGCACATCGAGGCGAGATTAACGGAGGCTTTCGGGGCCTCAAAACACAGTCATAATCAAATTTACATAGGATGACCTTTTGGGTCATCACAATCTCCACCTCTAAAACAAACGTTCGTCCTCGAACAAACATAGAAAGGTACTTGAATCGGAGAAAAGATGGGGATATCAGCTCTGCATATCGGACTCGGACTCCCAAGTAGCTGCCTCAACAGGCTGACCTCTCCACTAAACACGAACCGAAGGATAACTCTTCGATCTCAACTGACGAACTTGCCGAGCCAAAATGGCAACCGGCTCCTCCTCATAAGACAAATCCTTGTCCAACTGGACACCGCTGAAATCAAGTACATGAGATGGATCCGCAATATACCTTCGGAGCATAAACACATGAAACACCGGGTGTACGACTGATAAGCTCGGCAGCAAGGCAAGTTAGTAGGCCACCTCTCCTACCTTATCCAATATCTCAAATTGACCAATGTACCTAGGGCTCAACTTGCCCTTCTTCCCGAACCTCATCACGCCCTTCATAGGCGACACTCGAAGAAATACCCGGTCTCCTATCATGAATGCCAAATCTCGAACTCTGCGATCCGCATAACGCTTCTGCCTGGACTGAGCTGTACGAAATCTATCCTGAATAATCTTCACCTTGTCCAAGGCATCCTGGACTAACTCAAAACCCAACAATCTAGCCTCTCCTGGCTCAAACCATCCAACTGGAGACCGACACCGTCTACCATACAACGCCTCATACGGAGCCATCTGAATGCTCGACTGATAGCTGTTGTTGTAGGCAACCTCAGCTAAAGGCAAGAACTGGTCCCTTGAACCACCGAAGTCAATAACACAAGCCCGCAACGTATCCTCCAAAATATATATAGTCCGCTCGGACTGACCGTCCGTCTGAGGATGGAATGCTGTGCTCAAATCAATCTGCATGCCCAACTCTTGCTGAAATACTCTCCAGAAATGGGAGGTAAACTGTGTACCTCTGTCTGATATAATGGATAAGGGCACACCATGCAATCGAACAATCTCCCTCATATACATCTTTGCCAACTTCTCCGCTGAATATGAAACTGATACCGGAATGAAGTGCGCGGACTTGGTCAACCTATCCACAACAACCCAAACCGCATCAAACATCCTCTGAGTCCGTGGGAGTCTAGCTACAAAGTCCATGGTGATACGCTCCCACTTCCACTCAGGAAGCTAAATCTGCTGCATCAAACCACCGGGTCTCTCGTGCTCGTACTTAACCTGCTGACAGTTCAAGCACCGAGCTACATAAGCTACAATATCCTTCTTCATCCTCTGCCACCAATAATGCTGCCACAAGTCCTGGTACATCTTTGCGGCGCCTGGATGAATAGAATACCGGGAACTATGGGCCTCCTGTTGTATCAACTCATGAATACCATTGTAAAGACCCGTAAAAATTTCTTGCTTAAAATAATGCCCAAATAAGTCCCCGAGTTGTTATCTCTGTGGAAATTCTTAAAACGGACCTTGATTTTGTAAAAATACCCCGGGATTTGAAAGAACTTAATTTTTCCAGAAATTGGGTGTTATGCGACGCACTATGCGATCGCATAACGTGTATGCGGACCGCATAGTGGTCGCATACACGGGCACAGAACTGCCCAACTGAAGGGGTGTTATGCGACGCATAATGCGATCGCATAACGTGTATGCGGACCGCATAATGGTCGCATACCCGGGCAGAATGTTTTCAAATATTTGGCTCACCTGGGGGCCATTCTGCAGTCCAATATGCAAACCGCATGTCAGGAATGCGATCGCATTCCTGACCGCATATTCGACACAGTCTTTTAATTTTCTAAATTTTTATACCCGACCCCAGTTTCATTTAACCCCTGCCCCTTTTCATTTTAACAAGTTTTCTGAACAAAATAGAGAGAAGTGAGAGTGGGTTCTAGAGGGTGAAGTCCTCATCTTCCCCAAATTGGTCCTCCATCTCTACCCGGGCTTGGAAGTTTATCAAGTAATAGTCATCTTCTTCATCATAAGAGGTAAGCCTTCACCCTATTTTTCTCCAATTCCAGGGATTTAACTAAATATAAAACACACATAGGTTGGTTCTTGAGGGTGAAAAGTTGGGGCCATGCATGCATGTGAATAATCTTCCATAACCTAGTAAAGGGAAGCAAGTAGAGTAATCTTTCACTAAAAAGGGGTTTAGTCAATCTAAGGGATCACTTAGTGTTTGATAAAATGCTCAAATGAATTCGAGACTCCTAATTCTAAGGTAAATATGTTGCATTGTGAACTAGATTGACGGTGCTAGGCGGTTCGGTGAATTGCAATAGAAATTAAAAAGGGAAACTCGACTCCAGGTATGTATGGCTAACTTTAATCTTTGTAAAATCACTTGTGGTGTTCGAGCATACGGTACGTGTATTGTTATGAATATGTGCAACTGGTTGTCCGAATTATGTTGAATTGAGAAGTGTATTACTTGTATGTCTTTAGTTGACCACCACACTACCATGCTATGAAAACGGTGCTAGAAGGATAATGAATCCAAGAGTATGAATGTGTATGCGAAAGGCTATGTAAAGAAGCTGTATTCTTGTTGTTGAAATTTTTTGTGATTGAACTGTGATTTGTCATCGTTGATGTGAGATGTGATTGTCAGGTGGGATCGGGTTGCACGCCGCAACAGGGGAGATAAGGGTGATGTGTGAGAAGTGATAAAGGTGTGATTGTAATTGTCAGGTGGGATCGGGTTGCACGCCGCAACAAATGTCAGGTGGGATTGGGTTGCACACCGCAATAGGAGAAATAAGGGTGAAATGTGAGAAGGGACAAGGGTGGAATTGAGATTGTGATTATGATGAAGTGAAAATTGTGGAACTTCCATTGTGTGTCTTACTATGTCTTGTGCGGTGATTGTGTAACTCTCTGTCTGTCTCTTGCCTGTGCATTATTGAGTTTACTTAGAGTAAAGTTTGTTCATACATACCAGTACAATTCAAATGTTATGACGTCCCTTTTGCCGGGGGCGCTACATTCTTGTGATGATTGTAGGTGGTTCTATAGAAGGAACTCAAGCACACCGACTGTAGTGCCTCCTCTTCGTCCTATCAGCTATTTTGGTGAGCCCCTCTCCTCTCAAGGCCCAGTGTGGTTCATGCCACTTTTTCTTCCGGATTTTTATTTGGTATTCGTGTAAGGTATAGCCGGAGCCTTGTTACCGGCAAGTGTTTTATGTATAACTCCTTCGTAATCTTAGAGGCTCCGTAGACAGGAAATGTGGGTTATGTACTTATGTATTTTGGGCAGTATGACTTGTAGACCACGTAAAGTAAAACTGTGTGTTCTGTATATTTTGTAAGTATTGTATCACATGTTGGAAATGACAGAATTCTATGCTTTAATTTCGGACATTGAGAATGCATCTTAATTATAATTGAATAATGTACATCGAAAACTTCGGGGTAATACGTGGGAGGGAAAAAGGAATCCAGGTCCGCTTGACTGGGGATACCTGGTCGAGTGCTGGTCGTGTCCCTTGGTTTTGGGGCGTGACAACCATCAACATCAAGTACACAAATACGGCCCTGCATCCGCAGAACTCCCTCATCATCAACGTAACATGCTTGGCACCTCCGTGCCAGACTGTATCTCTAAGAACACATAAATGACGATCATCATACTATCTGGCCCGAATACGGTCATACAATGAAGAAGGGGCCACGGTATGGGCCAACACACTGCCAGTCTCAGAAACCTCCAACCTCACAAATCGGTTGGCTAAATCCTGAACATCCAACGCAAGAGGTCTCTCTACGACTGATAAATAAGCTAGACTTCCCATACTGACTGACTTCCGGCTCAAAGCATCGGCCACCACATTGGCCTTCCCCGGATGATAAAGAATGGTAATATCATAATCCTTCAGTAACTCTAACCACCTTCTCTGCCTCATGTTCAACTCCTTTTGCCTGAACAGATACTGTAAACGCTTATGATCCGTAAACACCTCACAAGGCACACCATACAAGTAATGCCTCCAAATCTTCAATGCATGAACAATAGCTACAAGCTCCAGATCATGAACTGGATAGTTCTTCTCATGAATCTTCCACTGACAAGAAGCATAGGCTATAACCTTGCCACCCTGCATCAACATTGCACCAAGCCCAACTTGTGACGCATCACAATACACGGTATACGGTCCTAAACCTGCGGGCAACACTAACACTGGTGTCGTGGTCAAGGTCGTCTTGAGATTCTGAAAGCTCGCCTCACACTCTTCCGACCTTCTGAACTGGGCACACTTCTGGGTCAACGTGGTCATGGGGGCTGCAATAGATGAAAATCCCTCCACAAATCGGCGATAATAACCTGCTAAGCCCAAGAAACTCTGAATCTCTATAGCTGAAGTGGGTCTAGGCCAATCTTTGACTGCGGAAATCTTCTTGGGATCCACCTGAATACCCTCTGATGAAACCACATGTCCTAGAAAGGCAACTGAACTCAACCAAAACTCACACTTGGAGAATTTGGCATACAACTGACATCCCTTAGAGTCTGGAGGACGACACTAAGGTGCTGCTCATGTTCCTCTCGGCTGCGAGAGTATATCAATATATCATCAATGAAAACGATGATGAACGAGTCCAAATAAGGCCTGAACACCCGATTCATCAACTCCATAAAAGCAGCAGGGGCATTCGTCAACCAAAACGACATAACCAAAAACTCATAATGCCCATAACAAGTGCAAAAGGCCGTCTTAGGAACATCTGAAGCCCTAATCTTCAGCTGATGGTAACCAGATCTCAAATCTATCTTGGAAAACACTGTAGCACCCTGAAGCTGGTCAAATAGATCATCAATCGTCGGCAGAGGATACTTATTCTTGATAGTAACCTTATTCAGCTGCCGGTAGTCAATACACATCCTCATTGAGCCATCTTTCTTCTTGACAAACAACACTGGGGCACCCCAAGGAGAAACACTAGGCCTAATGAAGCCTTTATCCAACAAATCATGCAATTGCTCCTTCAATTCCTTCAACTCTGGCGGGGCCATACGATACGGCAGAATAGAAATGGACTGAGTGCCCTAAGCCACCTCGATACAAAAGTCAATATCCCTGTCGGGTGGCATACCCGGCAGGTCAGCAGTGAAAACCTCTAGGAACTCACAAACCACAGGTACAGACTCCATAGAAGGAACCTCAGCACTAGAATCACGAACATAGGACAAATAGGCCAAAAACCCCTTCTCGACCATACGCCGAACCTTCATATAAGAAATAACTATACTAGAAGAATGACTAGGAGTCCCTCTCCACTCCAAACGAGGTACTCATGGTAATGCTAAGGTCACTGTCTTGGCATGACAGTTCAGAATAGCATGATAGGGAGATAGCCAATCCATCCCCAATATAACATCAAAGTCCACCATATCCAGAAGCAAAAGATCAATCTGAGTCTCCATACCACCAATAACTACTAAGCAAGCACGGTAGACTCGATCTACCACAATAGAATCACCCACCGGGGTAGACACATATACAGGAGCACTCAGGGAATCACGAGACATGCTCAAATAAGAGGCCAAATATGAAGACACATAAGAGAAAGTAGAACCCGGATCGAATAATACCAAATCATCTCGACTGCAAACTGATATCGTACCTGTGATAACTGCGTCAGAGGCCTCAGCCTCAGGCCTGGCCGGAATAGCATAGCATCAGGGCGGAGCCCCTCCAACCTGCACATCTCTGGCTCTACCTGCTACGGGCTGACCTCTACCTCTCATGACCTGCCCTCCACCTCTATAAGTCTGACCTCCACCTCTAGCACCACGACCACCCCTAGCTGGCTGAGGGGGCGAGGGTGCACCTGATGCGGGAACCATGGCACGGGAACCCTGATACTGAGAACCACCAAAACCTCGGCGGAAAAACTTGGAAATATGCCCCATACCACCGCAAGTGTAGCAAGTCTTCGGCTGCTAAAAATACTGACCCTGGAACTGTCCCTGACGACCAGAATGACCACCCTGAAGACTCTGAATCGACGGTGCACTGATGGAAACTGATGGTGCACTGCGGGATGCTTGGAGTGCTGACTGATAAGGCCTAGGGGGATTACCTCTGCCAAAGGAATCTCTGCCTCTAGAGGAGGAACCACTGAAACGGCCGAAATGACGAGGTTTCTTGTCAGACCCCTGACCACTACCCTGAGATAATACCATCTCAATGCGTCTGGCCACATCAGCTGCATCCTGGAAGGAGATATCAGTACCCGTCTCCCTAGCCATCTGAAGCCTAATAGGATGAGCTATGCCCTCAATAAATCTCTGAACTCTCTCCCGATCAGTGGGAAGTATCATAAGTGCATGCCTGGCTAAAGTGATGAACCTGGTCTCGTACTGAGTGACAGACATGGATCCCTGCTGGAGGCGCTCAAACTGCCTCTGAAGATCCTCCCTCAGAGTAATGGGAAGAAACTTCCCTAAGAATAGCTCGGAGAACTGAGCCCCAGTCAATGGTGCAGACCCAGCTAGTCTAGTCAGGCAATAGTCTCTCCACCAAGTCTTTGCGGAACCCGAAAGACGAAAGGTAGCAAAGTCAATTCCATTGGACTCCACAACACCCATGTTCCGAAGAACCTCATAACAGCTGTCTAAATAATCCTGGGGATCCTCTGATGGTGCACCAGCAAATGTAGTAGTGAATAACTTGGTGAACCGATCCAGTCTCCCGAGAGCATCTGCAGACATAGCTGCACCCTCGGCTGCCGGTGCCACAATACCCGGCTGAGCTACTCCGGTTGTCTGAGGTGTTGGAGTCTGAAACTGAGTGGAAACCTGCTCTGAGGTATGAATAACAGGAGTCTGGGTCCCTTCCCCAGCCTGAGAACCAGCTGGTGCAGTAGGAAGAAGACCGGCCTGAGCCACAATCTCCATAAGTCCCACCAAGCGGACTAGAGCGTCCTGCAGCACTGGGGTGGCAATGAACCCCTCCGGGACCTGAGCTGGTCCAACTGGAACTGTCGGAGTAGGAACCTCACCGGCGAAGTCTACCTGTGGGTCCTCTACTGGGGCTGCTACTCTGGGTTGAACCCTGCCCCTGCCTCGGCCTATGGAACGGCCTCGACCTCGGCCCCTCATAGGAGCTGCAATAGGAGGATCATGCTGCTGATTGGTCGATGAGGAAGCACGCGTCCTCTCCATCTGCGAGAGAGTAGAATAGAGACTCAATTAGTATTCAGAATTCAAATGGCACGACATAGAATGAAAAATATGAAGTTATTCCTAACTTTGCAGCCTCTAGGGGATAAGTACAGACGTCTCCGTACCGGTCCCTCAGACTCTACCAAGTTTGTCCGTGAGTTGTGAGACCTAAGAAACCTAGTGCTCTGATACCAACTTGTCACGACCCGAAATCCCACCTTC
>ML261330.1:10019-127059 GCA_005239495.1 Nicotiana undulata | reverse complement strand
TGGGGGGGGGGGGGGGGGGTGGGGTTGGGGTAAGGAGCGGTGTAGAAAAAAAAAGAAATTTTAATAGTTTCTTTGACTGAGGATAATTTTGGTATTATAAAAACTTATAAGGGACAAAAGAGTAATTTTATTGGTCAAACTAAAATGGCTTTTAAGCCAAAATAAAAAAAGTTGAGATCAGCCAACCTCTTGCTTTGGCTTTTAAGCACTTTTTAGCTTTTTTAAGCAATTTTTTTTTTTTTTTTGCCAAACACTCCATTTGATAAAAAACATTGACCAGCTTTTAAGCCCCTCCAAACACCCTCTAAGTTCCACATGTGGCTTTGAAACTCAATGACAGTGGTCATTTTTGTAATAGCGAGAGCTACAAAGTGGTTATTTGTGAAATTAATACCATTTCATTATCATTGGGCCTCTAGCAAGCCCAAAAGCCTTTTTAACATATCAACAGCACAACAAAATTATCAAAATCACACTTTCCAACGAGCACGCGTCCAACGTAAAAATAGCACGGGCTAGCTAGGTTTTGGACTGGCCATTCAAAAACAGTCAGCGTTTGCAAAATATTTGAATAATATCCACTATTTTGCTGTAACACGGAAAGTTCCAGCATAATATACTGGAGATCGGTGCACATGTGTATGAACTTCGAACATATTATGCTGGAACTCCAACACGCAGAAAGTTCCAGCATAATATACTGGAGATTGGAGCACCTGTGTATGAACTTCCAGCATATTAAGTTGGACCGGTATATTATACTGGAACTCTAGTATATTATGTTGAAAGTCCAGTATATTATACTAGAACTCCAATCCGGTATATTATGCTGGAGTATTTTCCGAATTTTGAACAGTGTCTTCATTCAAATTTATCTTTACATGGAAAGTAGTTACATCTCGATTACTTTTCAAACTGCGACTATTTTTGAATTACCGCTTGTAAATTTGGCTATTTTTTAATTTCTCCCGCATCCAACGGAGGAAGCAAATCTTGGGCTTGAGCCCTTAAGCTCATTTTTCTGTTGTAATTTTCTTTTAATATATATTACTTTTACCTTCAAAGAGACACATTATCCAAAATATCTCTGATTATAATATTTTCAAGAACACAAATATTTCTCATTTTGGAGAAAAAATAAAATACTACCTGCTTTGTCTATGGTTGACAGAGAAAATGTCAATCTGCTCATTGACGACAAAGAAACATAAACATGAAAGTAAACTACTGGTTGATTGATTGACAAAGCTGTTCTTCTATATCTTTATACAGACAAGAGCCAAATTCTAGAATGAACATACCATAACTCTACATATCTGTGTAAATCTCATGGCCATTAATTTTTACTGACCATTAATGGTCACATTCTATACCTTAAAGTCTCAGAATTCTTGATGAACATGCNGTTGTGAAGTAAAAAAAACAAACACACTTAATGATTAAGATCTGAATAATTAAGATTCAGATTTCAAAAACAAATGCACTTAATGTCTGAGATCTGAATGATTAAGATTCAGACCTCCATTAAATGCAAACAAATGAGGCCTAAGTGCCCATCATCACATGCTTAACAACCACTATGGCTGCTTGGTACCGGATTCACCCCTGTCATTTTGAAGAATTAATCTAAATAGTTGTTCATATTCAATTGCTTAGATAAAACATAATCGGTAAATGTATAATTCATATATATACTAAAAAAGTAACATTTTACCGACAGGACTTTAAAATTTATTTACAAAATTGAAACTGTTGTAACAATGATATCTCATCCACGGGCCAAGGCGATGAAGCACATTTCATTGTATATTATAGTAATAGCACGAGCTAACCAATTTTTAGCATTGTAATTGAAAAATAGCTACTTTCATGAAGTTTCAAATTCTACGGGTGAAACTTTATGACATTATCATTAAGAGCCCGTTTGGATTGGTTTAAAAAGAGCAACTTTTAAACGCAAGTGCTTAAAAGCAGCTGTTAAGTGCTGGAANCTTGATGAACATGCACATATACACATACCTTAAGAAAGACAGCTTTTGTCATCAGCCAACATTACGCGCAGGACTCATTCTACTCCTCCTTCCGTTAAAGCTACGACTTGAGAGCAACCTTGGAAGACAACATTGTGCTGACTTTGACGTTTTGACGTCAGATTTTAACAGTCCACTGGGTGTTCTTTCGCTACTACATACAGACGCGTAAGGTGTCCCAGGTGTGGATCTTGGTGGAAGTTGAGCACCAGTTGACGCAGTTTCTTTTTTAGTATTTGTACCATTTTGTTTTTCTTCAGCAATTTGCCCATTTTGGTCCTGATCACTTCTCAAGCTTTCTTCGAAAAGTTCAGATAATCTCTTCTTTTTATCCGTTGGGGATGGTTGCTGAAAATAAGCAGGGGTTCTGTTCCCTGTTAAATTTCCAGCCAAGGGATGAACAGGTGTATTTCCACGAGATGGCGTAAAATCTGCAGTCAAGTTCAGAGAGATTATAAAAATACAAGATGATATACACGACTAAATAAGAAATGGCTGATAGAGTGCAATTTTGTTGGATACAATCTGTTAGTTGGATACAATAAATAAAGTGCAATTTTGTAGCTCATTTATGAAGACAAGGAAAGAGAAAGGAGACAACAACAACTCAGTATAGTCTCACATGTGGGGTCTGGGAGTATAGGGTGTACGCAGACTTTACCTCTACCCTTACGAGGTAGAGAGGTTGTTTCCGATAGACCCTCGGCTCAAGAAGACGAAAAGACAAAAAGAGATAATATATCAGTACCATCATGGAAATAGTAACAACAACACAAGAACTGGTGAATAGATGAAAGACAGAAATAATAACCAGCAAATAAGGCCCGGCACTACAAAAAACGGAAGAGTAGTGTAAACACATCACTGACCACTAGCAGTCTAAGACTAAATCCTATCAGCCTAGCCTCACACTGGTAGACTAAATATGCTCAACTACCTCCTAACCCACAATCGATTGAAAATCTTACCTCCATTCACACTTACGAAGTCATCTTCACAATCTGAATCCAACCAAGGCTGGGAATCAAAGAAGGTCTCCTCCTTGCTACCTACAAGAAAGAAATGTGTCTGACTCAGATAAGAGATGCAATTAAACTAGAACACCATAAATATAAACGCACACACTATGCATGAAAATTTTTAAACTCTTAGCAAGGTTTCCTCTGTTTCATGCAGTGAATCAGAGTGGTACTTTGAGAAACTAAAGAAGAAAACTGAAAAGGAGGATACACCATGTCCTTATCGTTATTCAACCATAAGGCTAGATAATCATATTCAAAATAAAATCCATCCAATACAGATAAAGAAATGAGATTGGTTGGAAACACTCATTGGCAAACCACAAATGACTTTCAAGAAAGAGTGCTATTATTAGGCACATGATCAAGAACACAAGGTGGAACAACAACAACAACAACAGCCCAATATAATCCCACCAAGTGGTGTCTGGGGAGGGTAGAAGGTAGGCAGCATTACCCCTACCCTTCCAGGATAAGGAGACTGTTTCCGATAGACTCTCGGCTAAAGAAGGTGAAGGAAGCCCTGATAGCAAGTGATAGCAAGACTGATGTTGGTATCCTTGACTAACCTTTGTTAATCCACATGAATAAAACCGAACTATGAGAAGGCTGAGGCCATTAGCCATATCAAACTAATTGTAAAACATTTATCTTCTGCTAGCAACAAGGAAAAGATTCAAGAAAGACAAAGAACTTAGCATGCTTCCTTAAAAGTGAGGTAAACCAAAAACTGTACAGTGTGTTTATTTTACTTGAAGAATTTATTTAGTTGATTTGCTTAACTTTATTACCGAGAATAATGTTGTTTTAAGCTTTGAAATTTGACGGATAATGAGTCCGCTCCTCTACCCTTTTAAACACTAAACTTGATTCATAGTAAGCTTCAACTTGTGATGTGTGCCTACCAGACAACACACAATGTACTACCTTAACCATTGAACCAAAGCTCTGAAAATACTGGTAAAATTTAATTTTATCCTTAGGAAAAGAGAATATTGTTGACTATTTGCTGATCATTATAGACGGATAGTATAAGTGAGGACAGTGTAGACCCACGAGTCAAACAAGGGGATTGGTTTTATAACAAATGTCACCCTCAGTTTTAACTATCTCAAAGAATATTTTAGTACAACAGCTCAAGTATTCTCTTAGACATGGAGATATTGATGAATGCAACAATCAAGACATGAACTAAGATTTGCATAGGACCATCTGATGTTGATGTAAAGTTCCATAAGAGGAACAACATTCAGCAAGATTGATGTCCATGTCAAGTGCATAATGATATGTGATATTGGTCGGTGTTGGTGAAGATGGCTTTTGAAGGGTAGCCTTGGAACAACGGCAAAGTTGTCTCCGTGTGACTTATAGGTCACGGGTTTGAGCCGTGGAAGCTGCCACTAATGCTTGCATTAGGTTAGGTTGCCCACATATAAGGGGTGCGACCCTTTCCCAGACCTGAATACAGGATGCCTTGTGCTGATGCATGTAATGAGCTGAGGAATGCTAAAAAGTAACACTTTGTATATTTTATTAGAAGTACTACAATATCTCCTTTGTTTAAGGTATACTTCGAAGCTAAGTATTTTCTTTGTCTTTTCTGGTGATACTTTTAGCTGCTATCTTAATAATTTTCTCCACAAATTAAAAAATTGCCCTGCCCATCAACTGAAGAATTTTTGGCATTATTCAAGATTCTGAAAATAGTTTCTTGGTCAATATTTCTGAGTCCACAAAGGGAATAGAGAGCTACTCTGTAAAATATATTGAAGTGTTCTTTTTAGGCCACCAACCTTAACTGTTCCTATAACAACAATTTAATCTCAATCACATTTTCAACTAATATCACAAAAAATTACATAACTAATGTCCATCAGATAAAAAAGAACACCTCTTCAACTTTCCTTAACATTCCAAAATGCCCAGATAATCAAAAAGTCAGTAATCAAATGACATATGGGTCTCATAGAATTTACTCCCTCTCTTCCGCTCAGTGGCGAAGTTAAGAATTTTGTCAAGGGTGTTCAAATTTGAAAGAAGTAAAAAAATAATTTCTAACAAAGGGGGTTAAATATGTGTTAAATAACTCTAAATCGTAATATTTACCTATATACATAGGTGTAACTTTTTGACAAAGTATGGTCAATTGACCACCCTTATGACCACGTGGCTTCGCCACTGACTTCCACTTTATGTAACGAGGCAAGAATACAAGTTGAGTATAGAGGCGGAGTCAGAATTTCAACCTTATGGATTCTGAATTTTAGAACCACGATCTCAAGTGTTAATAATTGAGTTCTAAATTTAATATTTATACTTGTTTAATAAAAGTTTTGCCACAAATATACTGTTAGAGTAAAAGCTACTGGGTGTGCCTGAACCTGTAGCCGGGCTACTAGCTCTGCCCCTGCTGAGGATTGCAGCTTGGACAACATAAAAAAACGGCCTTTAGGACTAAAAGCTAGCTCATGAAGTGATGATCTGAGTGTGAAAAACATAACGAAATTCCACTCTAACAAAATGAACCTTAAGGCCTAACTTAACCTAGCACATGAGGTGAAGATTGTCCAATAAGGAGACCAATTTCACATTGGGGAATGACATGGGACAACCAGAGGCGGACTTATGGCTTAGGTTGAGGAGTCACCGAATCACGTAAACTTCGGCAGAAATCTTATATATACATATATATATATATATATATATATATATATATATTAAAAATGATTAATTTAAATTATTTGACACCCTTAACGCTAAAAGCCTTTAGGGGGCGCTGATTGTATAGAATATTGTACCCCTGTTGCATTAAATTCCTAGGTCCGCCTCTGGAGACAACTCAACACAGACTAATCACTCAAAAACATTCACAATCAGAAACATGTTAACCTTCAAAAAGACAGCAGCTTTCCCATATTTTTCCACATTGCCAAACAATATAACAGAGTTTCTGTTGTAAAATAAGAAATGAATAAAAAGAGAGAGTAATAGGGTAGTACCAAAGTCACGAATTTGAGATTTGAGTTGAAGATCAGAGACTTTGTTGAGAGGTGAAGGAGTGACAAGGTTGTCAGTTTTGGAAGAACCAAAAACAAGACGAATTTTCATGGCTGATTCAGAGTCTTTGTGCACTGAAACACAAGAACCCATTTACTAAACACACAACACACACACACACCCTTTACAAATTACAATTACAATCACAATTCCATATCAAACAAAATTTTGAAAGAGTGAAGTAGAAGTGAGAGAAAGGAGAGACAACTAAAGAGGGAGAAGAGCAAAAGTTGCGTTACAAATAAAAGAGTTGGAAAAAGATAAAAATTGGGGCTTGAAAGCGAAGTTATCGTAATTTGATAGTAAGAGTAGAGGAGCAGAAAGGTCCCACCCAAAAAATGTCCGAATCATTGCAATCTTCTGTTCCATAGGGGTTTGCCTTTTTGTTTACCACCGTATAATTTTTCCTCCCTTCCAAATATGATATAATTATTTTTTAATTATAATTTATAGTAATTTTATATAATTTTTAAATATATAATTTTATTTTTAAATAATGTAAAGGGTTTATGCACATTTTCATTATCAAAGTTAAGAAGTAATTTGTTTAGGATTATATCGTATGTCATATTTCTCTCTCTCGAATTTAAATCCTAATTTATAAGATTTTCATGACTATATTAATTGTTAGAACAAGACAAAAGTAAATGAAAAATAAAAATTGGTGAGAGGAAAATGATTGAATATTGGTCATTTTGGATTAGAGAAATTACGAGGAGATTGATTTTATGATCCTTTTTAAATATATTTTTACACGATTATTTTCATAAAAATATTAATAAAATATTATATAAAAGATCGACAAATAAATAAAAAGAATCTCAGGATCATCCTTTTTTTTTTAAATTCCAATTATAACAAATGATAGAAGATATTTTCTCGGGATTATTCGCCTTTTACAATCATTGTCATGTGGTGTTTGCATTGAGATGTGGCTGGCAAGTGGCAAGTGGCAAGTGGCAAGTTTTATTGGGTTCAGCAGCTTGCGCCTTTTGTCCCGATTCCCCTTTTTCCCAACTCTCTTTTTTTCTGCTCCGAAAGCTCTTTTTATGGTGATTTTTTTTTTCCTTTTCACCCCTCGTTAATTAAGAAAGAGAAAAGAACACTTTTGTCGTATAATTTTGAGGCATTTTGGTATTTGTATACGATTAAAATCGTACTCACCCGATTTTATTATTTGACGGAAACCAGGAGGTTGCATCGAAGATCGGGCTACGTAACAGAACAGACTAAAACACGGGGATAAGATTGCCAAGTTAGGAATGTAGGTGCTTGTTAAGATCGAGGCTAGTAGCAATCCAAGCCAAATGAGACAGACATCGAGTGAGATCGAAGTTAGCACAATAAAGAAAATGCGAAATATCCGTGACTGGTACAGGATCGTGGCGTAAATCTCGGAACGGATCAAATTAGAAATGGTTAATCAACTAATCATGAGATTTTCCTTTGTAATTAGAGTTATACCATTCTAATCCTTTGTAGGACACATTGTGCACATATATTAAAGCAATATAATTCTCTTTCTCGCTTACATTCTTGTTCATCAACTTGTTTCATTTTTACTTGTTCTTGCATTAATTAGTTCGAGGGTACTCTAACTCGAGGGTTGAGTTCTGTTCAAAGACTGGTTTGCTTTACTTTACTATTGATTACTATTATTAATCTTCTTATTTATTAGTTGGTGTTAAATGAAATCACATGTTCTTAAAACCACAATATAAGTTTAATTGTTATCCAAATTTTAGGGTAAACAATTTGGTGCCCATAATAGTGGTTGCTTAATACTGATTCCGATAACACACACTACTTTACGCTTGTTCTTGTAAATATTTTTGATTTCAGGATAAAACATGTCAAACTCACAAATAGCACCCACACATGGTGACAACCGCCTCGGATTTCACGGGGAAAACGACAATATAGTCGCCCAAGGTATCGAGGTGCCTCAGGCTGATCTCGAGTGAGTACCAATTGCAAATCCCATCGATGTCAGTTCACATATCACCCTAAATGCAAATTTGGGCATTGATCCCGAAGGTAGCGTACGCGGGGAAGGTCGATCTGGTAGTCGAGGTACGCAGGGCATAGGAGATGGCGGAGTCAGCCTCCAATTGATATTCGAAATGTTGTAGGCTCAACAAGACGCTATAGCACAACTACAAAATCAGCATCGAACGCCGAGTGGGGTCGAACCAGAAGTCGCCCACAGGACCAAGCCAATGCTAGAAAGGTCGAACACCAATGAATCGGGGACTGACCCCACCACTATGAAGATGCTCTAGGATCTCACTGAGCGAATTGAATCGGGTGAAAAGAAAATCGAGGCAAATGTCAAGAAAGTAGAGACATACAACTCCCGGGTTCACCAAATACCGGGGGCACCACCGATTTAAAAGGTATGGACTCAAAATAGTTCGTGCAGAAGCCGTTCCCTCCAAGTGCGGCTCCGAATCCCATTACAAAGAAATTTCGCATGCCATAAATCCCCAAGTAAAATGGGACCACCGATCCTAATGAACATATCACCTCGTATACATGCGCAATAAAAGGAAATGAACTTAGGATGTGCGTAGACTATAAAGATTTAAACAAAGCATGTCCCAAAGACTCTTTTCCTCTGCCGAATATCGATCACATGATTGATGCCACGACCGACCATGAGATCCTTAGTTTTCTCGATGCCTACTCCGGGTATAATCAAATAAAAATAAACCCGGAGGATCAGGAAAAAACTTCGTTAAACACTAAGTACGGCACCTATTGCTATAATGTAATGCTGTTTGGACTAAAACTTGTTGGTGCCACTATCAACGCTTAGTAAATTGAATGTTCGAAGAACAAATAGGTAAATCAATGGAGGTTTATATTGACGATATGCTAGTTAAGTCCCTGCGAGTAGAAGACCATTTTACACATTTGCAGGAGACCTTTGATATACTAAGGAAATACAACATGAAGCTCAACCCGAAAAAGTGTGCATTCGGGGTCGGCTCAGGGAAGTTCCTCAGCTTTATGGTGTCGAATCGAAGAATCGAGATCAACCCCGATAAAATCAAGGCAATCAAAGACATCACAATCGTGGACAACATTAAGGCCGTACAAAGATTAACAAGGCAGATACCCGCCTTAGGCCGATTCATCTCGAGATCTTCAGATAGAAGTCACAGGTTCTTCTCACTGCTCAAAAATAAGAACAATTTTTCTTGGACCCCGGAATGCCAACAAGCATTGGAAGAATTAAAGTGGTACCTCTCGAGCCCACCACTGCTTCATACTCCAAAAACGGACGAGCAACTCTACTTGTACTTAGCAGTCTCGAAAGTCGCGGTAAATGGGGTCTTGGTTCGAGAGGAGCAAGGTACACAATTTCCTGTTTACTATGTTAGTCGAACTTTAGGTGAAGCTGAGACCCGGTACCCACACTTAGAAAAATCGGCACTTGCCCTAATAAGAGCCTCTAGGAAATTGAAACCATATTTTCGATGTCACCCAATTTGTGTGGTGACCACTTATCCTCTTCGAAATGTTTTGCATAAGCCCGAATTCTCGGACCGATTGGCAAAATGGGTCGTCGAAATCAGTGGGTATGATATCGAGTATCAACCCCGAACGGCCATCAAGTCTCAAATCTAAGCAGACTTTGTGACTGACTGTACGCCAGCCCCCGTACCCGAGGTCGAAAAAGAACTTCTATTAAAAACGGGTACATCATCGGGGGTATGGACCATTTTCACATATGGTGCTTCGAACGTGAAGGGGTCCGGGCTAGGCATTGTTTTGAAGCCTCCCGCAAGAAACACAATTAGACAATATATCAAAACTTCTAAGTTGACTAACAATGAGGCCGAGTTTGAGGCCATGGTTACAAGTCTCGAGCTAGCTAAGGGTTTGGGAGCAGAGGTCATCGAGGCCAAATGCGACTCGCTACTTGTGGTGAACCAAGTCAACAGAATCTTCGAGGTTCGAGAAGATCGAATGCATAGGTGCTTGGAAAAACTACAGATGACACTACATTGGCTCAAAGAATGGACCCTACAACATATACATCGAGAACAGAATAGTGAGGCCTATGCCCTTGAAAATTTGGGGTCATTGGTCGAAGACGACAAAATTTGCTCGGGTACGGTCGTACAACTTTTAAAGTCGGTGATCGAAGAAGGCCACACCGAAATAAACTCCACAAGCCTAACCTGGGATTGGAGGAATAATTATATCGAGTAATTAAAAACGGGGAAGCTTCCATCGGACCCTAAGGTATCAAGGACCCTACGTATGAAGGCCGCACGATTCACATTGGTCGAAGATGGAACACTATATAGAAGAATGTTCGATGGACCTTTGGCAATATGTTTGGGTTCGGGAGACACTGACTACGTCCTACGAGAAATTCACGAGGGCACTTGCGGAAATCACTCCAGTGCCAAATCATTGGTTCACAAATTCATCAGAGTAGGATACTATTGGGCCAATATGGAAAAGGATACAAAAGAATTCATTCGAAAGTGCGACAAGTGCCAAAGATATGCGCCGATGATCCACCAACCCCCAGAGCAACTCCATTCAGCCCTATCCCCACGGCCTTTCATGAAATGGGGAATGAATATCGTCGGCTCTCTACCATCGGCCCTAGGTAAAGCTAAATTCATTTTATTTATGACCGACTATTTCTCTAAGTGGGTTGAGCACAGGACTTCGAGAAAGTCAGAGAAAAAGAAGTCATAGACTTCATCTGGGACCACATTATATCCCTATTCGGGATGCCTGCCGAGATCGTATGAGACAATGGAAAATAATTCATCGGCAGCAAAGTAACAAAGTTTCTCGAAGACCACAAAATAAAAAGGATCCTGTCAATGCCATATCACCCTAGTGGGAATGGATAGGCTGAATCAACAAACAAGACCATCATTCAAAATATAAAGAAAAAATTGAACGACGCTAAGGGAAAATGGAGAGAAATATTTCCCGAGGTCCTTTGGGCGTATCGAACAACATCAAAATCTAGTATGGGGGCAACACTGTTCTCCTTAGTATATGGCGCTAAAGCTTTGATCCCGGTCGAGGTCGGAGAACCTAGCGTCAGGTTTCGATATGCAACATAAGAGTCAAATAATGAGGCTATGAGCCTCAAATTGATAGATGAAAAAGGGGAAGCCGCCCTCGTTCGAATGGCCGCACAAAAGTAACTTATCGAAAGGTACTACAACCGAAGAGCCAATCTTCGACACTTTAGAATCGGGGACTTAGTTTTGAGAAAAAACACCCTCAATACTCGAGACCCAAATGAAGGAAAACTTGGCCCAAATTAGGAAGGACCGTATCAGGTCCTCGATATCATCGGAAAGGGATTCTACAAACTTGGCACGATGAACGGCGAACAATTGCCAAATAATTGAAATGTATCACTCCTTAAACATATTATTGTTAAGGTATGACCTTCACCATTTTCATTTATATTTTATGCTAACCGATTACAGGTGTTCTATCGGAGACATCAGAACATTCTTCAACATGAAGTCCTTAGGTTTGAAAGCACGCGTTGCACTCTTTTTCCTTTCCACCGATTTTTATCCCAAATAGATTTTTCCGGCAAGGTTTTTAACGAGGCAACCAGGTTCGTGCTGGCTTAGAGAAATTCAACAGTATCCGAGGCTTCTTTACAGTCAATCTCGAATACTGAGGGGCATCACCCTCGGATAATTTCAAGGAAAATACTTCGTGACAACTGGGTATCGATAGGTAAATTTTTGTAAAGGGCCAAACGATCAAATGAACCGTGTCCATGTAGATTACTCGAGCCCTAATGGCAAAACATGTACACATGTATAATCTATTGAAAGAAGTATTTTTTTTTCCTTACCAAATGTTCCATGCCTTAGATAAATTTCTACTTTGCGATTTCATACTTATGATCTATTGTAGAAATTGGCTTAAGGGCCGATCACAACTGAAGTTCGAACAACTTACCCTATACTCGGGGACTGCCGCCCGAAAATCGACATGATCAAATTATTAAACCTCGAGACCATAAGACCTTAAAAAGGCAATCTTCGATTTTATAGGCCAAGGCCATCCCGCTCAAGGACTGGCACTTCGAACAAATTCGAAGTGTAATTGGGAAATAAGCCCAATAGAAAAATCCCAAGGCCACAGCTAAACTAACACGGTCCGGAGACTTCCGAATTACGTAATGAAAACAGTCCTTCGAATAATTTTATAAACCGGTTAAAAAGGCTACCCTCAGCAAAATAACAAAAGGGTTTCGACAACGTCAGCCCTCGAAAACCGCTATGGGGTATCGAATTGTTCGAACCCTCGAACAATTTTGTACTGAACAATTTTGTGAAAAAGCCTAAAAACGAAAAGGGTTTCGATAACACTAAATCCCGAAAAACTTTGGGTACAGACTTATTTCGTGCTAAGGCATGGCAAATTTTTATATGATTAACTTTTTAACGAAAAGGGAAAAGCCACTCTTTTGAGGCCATATCAGCCTTATTCAAGAGCCTAAGGGCCATTATATTTCTTGAGTTCGAGAAATCATCCTCACTCAACTAAAACCTAAGGGTCATCCTACTTCGAGTTCTAGAAAATAACTCGACTACAAAGATTATGTCATTCCGATATCGATCAAGTTGCCTAAGCTTGGAATTTCGAACAAAATTTTCAAAAAGCATAAGTGAACAAAATTTTCACAAGGCATAAGTGAATCAAAATTTTCACAAGGGATAAGCGAATTAGAGTTTCAAGGCAGAAATCGAGATAAAGACAAGACAGAGAGAAAAAGAAATGTTTTACAAAGGACCGATAGAGGTCCTACACAAAAGAAAAAAGAGAAGAAAAAATACAAAGGCTCCTAACTATTCTCTGGGGCAGCTTCTTCATCGAGGTCCTCCCCATTTTCGGACCCACTTTTGCTGCCATCATCATCAACATCGTCGTCATCAGAAGAGGCTAACACTCTAGCATCAGCTTTATGCTCTTTTACCTTTACTATCTCCTTGGTAATATCGAAACCTCGAGCATGGATCTCCTCGAGGGTTTCCCTTCGAGATTGGTGTTTGATAAGTTCAGAAATCCAATGTGCTCGAGTTTGATCAGTCTCGACAGCCTCTCTCGCTTGGACTTGAGCGGCTTCAGCATCGGCCCGGTAGACAGCCACGATCGCCTCAACCTCGATCTTTGCCTTTTCGGCCTAAGATTTGGCCCTTGCAATTTCGGAAGCCTACCGAGCCTCGAGCTCTTCTATCTTCTTTGCCTTAGCTGAGATTTTCTCCTTCATGCCTCGAAGCTGGCTTTCGATCGATGAAAATTGGGCTCGAGCAGTCTCTTTTTCTACAGCGAGGCGATCCATGCCTTCTTTCCTCCCCAAGGACTCCACCTTCATTGTACTGATCTCCTCGCGGAACGGATCGATCCTCTCGATCTTCTGCTGCAGCTGTGAGACTGAAATATTAGCCCGCATTCCCGATTCAAGCCCATGAGCTTTTAAGATTATCATTACCTGCTCGATCAGGTCGGTCTGATCGTTGTGAGCCTTAGCCAACTCGACTCGGAGGTCCTTGATCTCCTCTTCTTTTTTCCTGCAGAGAAGTTTGAGGACATTCATTTCTTCCGAGAGACCTTGAAGGTCGACCTCACATCGACTTAGTTCGGGACTTGGAAAATGCCTCTTGATGGAGTGCTAAAGCCTATACAGAAAAAAGAAAGGAAATTAGACAGGAAGAGAAGAAATAAACTAAGTATGAAATTGACAAAGGGAGTTGAGACTCACCTGATTCAAGGATTGTTGATCTTCATCAAAGAGACTCGATACGTCACTCAAGGCGGTAGCATCTTCGACCCTGGCAAAATAATCATGGAAGGGATCCTCCCTTGCGTGAACTCCGTCTACCTCGGGGGTCCTCAAATCTTGGGCATCCCGAATCGCCTCTTCGGAAAAAGTAGGGAGAGTAGGCGAGTTTTCGATTAATATTTCCCCAAGTGAGATACTTGGGGAGTTCTTTTCAATAAGAAGGGCTTCAGGACCGCTGTTCCTTCAAACATACCCACCGTTTGTTCATTTCGGTGGGGGAAGCCTCCATCTCCGACGGTTCGGGGACTTTGCCCGAGTCCTTCTCCAAGACCCCCTCAGTTCGAGGCAGGACCTCACCAACCACCACCGATTTAGCGTCCTTTGGGGCCTCAATGGTTTTCTTCACTCGGGCCACCAGTACAGGGCCGTCTTTTTCTTCTTTTTCTTCTTTTTATTCTTCTTCCTCCCTTAGCCGCTGAAGTACATCAGCAGGAAGGACAACAGTATCTGCCTTCGGTTTGCAAGCTAGATTCTTCTTCTTGGCTTTGGGTCCTCGGAGGTCGAGGCCCTTTTCCTCTTATTATCTTTCGCCGGTTTCGGAATCGGGGCGAAGTCTCATTCTCGCCAGACGGGGGCCTCATGACCGCATCTTTGACCAGGCCTACATACGAGAAAAATGGGTAAGTATAAGAAAGATATTTTGATCTAATCATCAGGTATATTAAAATGGGTCTTACCATGATTCTTGGCCTCCCATCGGCCTTTTGCTAAATAGCGCCAGCAACGCTTAGCGTACGTCGAGGTCGAGGCCAGTTTCTGAACCCAGCTCTCGAGGTCGGGGATCGCACGGGGCATCTAAGCAACCGATACATCATGAAATAAGACATTAATGAGAAAAAGCAGAGGAATGAAATAATTCATAGAAGCTAACAATGAGATAATACTTACGCTTCATGTTCCATTTCTTAGGAAATGACATCTTCTCTGTTGGTATGAGGTCGGAAGTCCTCACTCGAACGAACCTGCCCATCCAGCCTTGATCTTTGTCATCGTCGATGCTCGAGAACAACATCTCGGTAGCTTGACGCTAGAGTTTAATCAACCTGGCTCGATAGAGACGGGGGCTGTACAATCTAGTGAGGTGGTCGAGGGTGAAGGCATCCCCTCGACTTTGCTTGAGAAGAATCAGAGCATGATGACTATTCGCCAAAAGGAGGGATGGATTTGGCCTAAGGTTATTTGGTACTGACGGCAGAAATCGATGATGACAGGGTCGAGGTGGCGCAGCATGAAAGTCTAAGTGTAAACACTCAGAAACCCTTCCACGTGGCTGGTGATATTTTCTACGGGGGTTGGAATCACTACCTCTTTATCCTTCTAGTTACAGTCTTTCTTTACATGCTTGAGGTATCCCTTAGTTATCGAGCATATGTACCTCGACATAGGCTCGCATCGACCAGGGACCGAGGAAGTTTTCTTGATCTTAAAGTAAGAATTAAGGGCACACCTTTCGGGAACACACTCCCCAGGGCGCGGATCCACCGACACTTTGTCATCGGCCGACCGCGATGAAGAAACTTTTTCATTTTGGGGAATTGTTTATGTTTTTGCCATTTTCGTTTGAGTTTGAAGAAGAGAGAAGATGATAGAACTTGATGTTTGAGAAAAGATTAGCAGCAAAGCCTGAAGATTTGTAGAAGGAAAGAACTTAGGAGAGGTAAAAGCTTTGGAGATTAGAAGAAAGTGAAAGTGTTTGAATCAATGAGGATAGGGCCTATTTATGGGAGTTACGGCGACAATTCAAAAGCGCTAGTGGCCGACCACCAATTGACATTCATTAATGATTTGGGGAACTGTACCGACGCGACGTTTCAGTCACTTCCGTCGCCTACGTCATTCGGATGATGTCATAATTGGTCAAGGTAAACAATCGAAGGTTCAATTCGTTTCTTGTCATTCACTCCAAAAAAATGAGGGGACTATCTGTATACGGTTACCCGATTTTACTATTTGACCGAGACTGGGAGGTTGCATTGAAGATCGGCTTCGTAACGGAACAGACTAAAATACGAGGATAAGATGCCGAGTTCGGAATCGAGGTACCTGTCAAGATCGAGGCTAGTAGCAATCGAAGCCAAATGAGACAGACATCGAGTGAGATCTAAGTTAGCACAATAATGGAGATGTGAGATATCCGTGACTGGTCGAGGATCGTGGCGTAAATCTCGGAACAGATCAAATCAGAAACAATTAATCAGCTAATCATGGAATTTCCTTATGTAATTAGAGTTATACCATAAGTAAAATTCCTTTACTATATAAAGGGGAGTTCTAATCCTTTGCAGGACACATTGTTCACATGTATCAAAGCAATATAATTTTCTTTCTCGCTTACATTCTTGTTCATCCACTTGTTTCATTTTTACTTGTTCTTGCATTAATGAGTTCGAGGGTACTTTAACGCGAGGGTTGAGTTCTGTTCAAACACTGGTTTGCTTTACTTTACTGTTGATTACTATTATTAATCTTCTTATTTATCAGTTGGTGTTAAGTAAAATCACATATCCTTAAAACCACAATATAAATTTAATTGTTATCCAAATTTTAGGGTAAACAATACTCAAGTTAGGTTTCACGTTTTACATATAGTTAAAGATGTCATATTCAAACTTTAATAACATAGCGAATTTGTATATAAGATAGGGGTAAAATCTGCGTACGTATTATCCTCCTCATATTCTACAGTATGGGATAATACTGGATATGTTGTTATTGTTGTTGTTTATTATACTATTTGTTCAATAAACTACTACTACTTCTTCTGCTTCTTCTTTTCTGTGTAGATTATAAAAAGAAATTGTATTTTACTTGGGCCATGTCGCGTCTTAATCTTTGAGCACTTGTCCTTCACCGATTGTGTAAAAGTTTTCAAAGAGATTTAAATGGTCTTGAACTACTCTGGCTACTGTCTTAAGATTTTGGATTGAATACTCAAATAATTTCACACTTTCAAATTATAATCGGATGGGAAACAAAAGAAAAAAAATAAAAGATCTGCAAGGTGGTGTGGAACAATAAATAAGCTAAAAAACCTAGCATGGAAAGTCATCAAGACTCAATAACTGATGGCTACCACTGGAGAAGATATTTGGTAGAGAGGATTATTACAACATTAAATAATACTTTTTTTTCTTTCTCTTTTTCTTTTTTCTACTTGGTTGGACCAATATGCAAATAAATATTAATTGATGGTGTTTAATATTTTGGTCCCGACACTGTGCGAAGTGGTAAATTGTAAATGTCTACCCTACAACTACAAGAATAAGACATGAGATCAAAGTAAATGAGGCCTCTGCACATAAGTTGATGTTTCATCGTGTAATTGGGGCCGCAGCCAATGAATGTCTTCAACTCGGAAATAATATTATTGCCTTATCTACTGAACTTTATTACTTCTTCAACCAAACAGAGTTAAAAAAGGAATGAAAACAAAAAAAAAGGCCACAGAACATAATGTTATGCCGTCTTCAAAGTTATTGTTGTTATTATTATTTGTATATAGTGTTGTTTCCATTGTTATGAATGTTATTAAAGTAAGTTAGAGACCGCCATATTTAATATTTATATTATTATTATTATTAATATATTAACTCGTTAAAGAAAATGATATAAAAGAAAAAAGGTCCATTACTAGCTAGATATAATGGAAACATCGATGAGAATGTGAAAGATAACAGTTTTTACTGTTCCAAAACGTGACATAGTCGTCGTTTTTCAACTCAAACAGGTGAGGCTCTGATTAGACTAATTACAGTAAAGAAAGACATCATCATCGTTTATCTAACTTTGTGATGAAAATCTTCAATTAGTTTTCTCTTTACTTGTGAGGTGGCTTATATCTTCAATTTTCTGGTAACCTAAAAAGAATAACGTGGAGCAATATGATTTGGCAAATAAACTATGTACCATTTTCTGAATAAGTCTTATTTTCTTTCTTTCCCCCCTTTATTCCCAAATTAAAGATCACATTAGTCCAAATGATTTGAATAATAAAAATATCTTATTACTGCTAATTAGTTCCCCTCTTCTATCAATTAGTGCTAATTTGACCAAACATCAAACCAGATCAACAGAAGCTAGCAGACAATTTGATTACATTTGTCTGTTGTTATTGTGTTAGTTGCAATAGGTGTTGGAAATGAGTGGGAATTCGGTTTTGTACGTAGTAAGTAAGGTGCCACTGCCACATGAACATGTGAAATAAATCGCCATGTCATTTTCGTAGGGAGTGACTACTGAATGTTGAAAGGACGATATTTTAGGCTGCTAAAATTGACAAATGGATAGGACTCCGTCCCCCACACACGTATTCAACCAACCTGCTAATGCTAACCCTTTGAAACGGGAGGTTTTTGAGGTCCGACTAGATTCAATTTCGTTCTGAGAATATTTGTATTGGGAGTAAAGCACTACCTAACAAATACGATTTCATACTTAAAATCTCCTGTCGAATATTTATAATTAAAGATAAAAAAGTACTTACTATTTTATCACAATCTTTGTCGGTCTTTGAAATGGGATCTGGGAGAAGACATTTGAGGTTCAAAGCATTAAATGCTCAGTTCGAGAACTATCACCACAATTAGAAAAAGTATTTATATTCTCAAATCACTTATAATATAGTTATTTTCTGATAAGCACTATTACTTGAGTAATTTGATGAAAATGGTAACTCGCATGCTAGTTGTCACAGGTTAAAATCGCAGTATATATAATTGAAATCCTTAAGTAATTATAATGATAAGGCAAAATACATAAGTTGCCACCTGATTTATGGTTTAAATTCCCCTTACATATTTTCTGTGGACGATAATAATATTACACACATACTCTTTCTAAAGTGTATATAGTACACACCTCTTTTGACCGGGTTCCTAAAAAAGTTCATCCGTGTATTTCACGCGTTTGACTTTAGTTTATATACTTAAAAATAAAAAATAAAAAACAAAAAATTACAAATATGCCCTCATCTTCTTCAGATCATACCTACAACACCATTATACCTGCAACACCATTATAGAACAGATTTTAAAAATAGACACAACCAAAAACATTCTACCAAAATCTCCAAAATATTCTTTACCATAAAATATAGTCATTAAGCTACAAGACAACTTTTTGAAATCTTTGCTCGCATTCGATTTAAAATTGCAGATGCAAAACCAAATCGAGGAGGAAATTCAATAAAAGTTTATGGAATTGCGTGATTAGTTAGATTTCTCCAATGAAGTCAACACGACCAGCTCAACCTGACACACTCTTTAGGCTCGCTTTCTTCAAAGAACACCACCGGTTCAACTCGCCGGTCACTCGCAACGCCGACACCGACGTAAATTCCCCGCTCGATATCCTTTTCCCTCACATCCAGTTCTTTCCTCCCTACTGCCGAGCTGTAACTCGAACTACCTGTTCTTTTGTGCGATCATCAGAATTTATCCAACGACGTCGAGTCCACCGTATCGTTTTGGCTAATTCCGTTCTTTCATAGAGTCGTCAGCGGCAGAGTTGAACATGGAGTACCTTGCTTATATACTCCTGATGCTTTCAATACCATGTCCTTTATCTACACCACAAATTGGGGGAGTAGTTCCGAGGATGAAGATGGAGAAGAAGGTGTAGTGATCAAATTAAATAAATAAATAAATAAAATTTGAACACGTGACACTTTAATAAATAATCTGATAGCAAAAAATTAAATTTCACGCGTTTTGTTGTGTGTGTAAACACGCGAGTCAAAAAAGGTGTGTACTAGATACACTTTAGAAATGTTGCGTGTGTATATTATTATCGTGCACAGAAAATGTGTAAGGGGAATTTGGACCATAGATCAGGTGGCAACTTAAGTATTTTGTCTAAAAATAACGGAGAAATATTCGTAAGAAACTGAAAATGAATATTTTCTTTAAAAAAAAATTTGTTGCCTTATTATTTGCTTCATCCCTTGTTCTCCTGGACCTATCTAATCTGTTCAAGAATCAGAAGTTAGAATGGTCCTTGCTCCAAATCTCCTCCTTTACAGTGTTAGAGCCCGTTTGGACATAATTTTTTTTTCTTTCGAAATCAGCATTTGCTCATAAATTTTTTAATTTTCACATGCATTTTTTAAAATTTGAAAAACTCCAAAAAATTGTTTCTCAAAATTTTCACTCAAATTACTCACAAAACTTCAAAAACAACCCAAACTAAAATGTATGTCCAAACACAACTCTAAATTTGAAGTACCATTTTCACTTGAAATTTTCTTTTACCACCTTTTAGAATTTTACAATTCTTATGTCCAAACGCCTACTTAGTATGCATTTTTTGGACTTTCAAGTGCACCAAAGTTAAAATTTTATTTTATTTATAACTATGTTACGTGGCCCAAGAAAGACTAAGCGAAAGGTCAAAGATAAAGAGGAAACACGGATTTAGTTTTTATCCAACAATTTATCCATTTTGAAGAAGAAAACATCAATGTCATACACAAAATGGTGTCTATTCATGTTGTGTATGAGATTGAGACAGCATCATAAAGAGAAAAGCTTTGATGGATTAAAGAGGCAGCGCAAGAAATAAGTGACCTTACTGTTCAGGTTGTGCGAAATGATAAAATTCCTTTATTTTTAATTAGGGAATTTACATTCGAGTTATGAGAATGAAAAAATTATGATAAAAAACTTTTCCTATTAGTCGGGATCCTAAATTAGATGATGTATATGATCAGAACGGGCCTGATTTCTTTATGACTAATCGAGGTTGGGTCATGACAGGCCACCGTTCGGTCTCGTGTTATATCGAGCTTCAGTACGAAGTTAGATTGCTGAACTTTTTATTCAGAGACCGATCAAGAACGAGATTAGCCAAGACCGGGACCAAGCGGAACGGAGATCGAGCGAGATCAAAGGAGGTTTACCTAGTCAAGTAACGGTAAGCCGAAATATCTGTGATCAAGCAAGGATCACAACGAAAATCTCGGCACGTATCAAGATGAAGCCGGTTAATTAGCCAATCGTGGAATTTCTTACTATATTTAGAGATATACCATAAGTGAGACTCCTTTACTATATAAAGGAGGTCTAATAATTTATAAAGACATCAGATTCACGCAACTCAAAGCAATATACTATTCTTTAAGCTCTCAATACTCTGTTATTTTATTCATATCTCACTTTGCCCATTCACTTGGTTCGATGACGACCTGTCTCGAGGGCCAAAATTGCATGTCTTATTTGGTTTGCTTTATTTTTTTTTATAGTCAATTTTAATATCTATTTTCTCAATTTATATCAAATAAAATTATATATCCTTAAAATCACATAGTATAATTTAATTATTATCCGTTTTTAAGGTAAAACATCAAACTTTTGTCCTTTAGCTTTCTGATATTTACTTGGTTGATGATTTGCTGGGTGCAATAGCAGCACCTAATTACAAGCGCCGCGACATACCTCCTACTGCCGACGTCTTTATCTTTGGCTGTTTTAAGTGGTCGTTTGGACATAGGAATTGTAAAATTCTGGGAAAAAGTGAATATTTTTTGAAGCGAAAATAGTATTTGAAAATTGGAGTATTGTGTCACGATTCCAAATCCTAACAGGTCATGGTAACGTCTATCGTGGAATTAGGCTAGCCACTATCACATAACTACACATTTCTTTCAAATAAAATTTCTCAAAACTCCATAATAATAAGTATAAAATCTTCTAAGTCTTTAACAAGCATAATATAATCTAACAGTCTAAACTATTCTCCGGATCTGGAGTCAACTGATCACGAGCATCTAAGAATAATACTAACACTGCTAATGCCAAAATACACTGTCTTAGAACAACATACTAAATACTAGATGAAGGAAGGGAAATGGAGAAGCTGCGGACGCTGGACAGCTATCTCGAAATCCCAAAGCTGATGCTGAACGAACGCAAGTGACTACTGTTCAGAACCAGTACCTGGATCTGCACACAGAGGTGCATGGAGTAATGATGAGTACGCCAACTCAATAGTAATGAAAATAAATCAAGTCTGGAGATAAGAAACACACAACATAAAACACCAATTCACCAATAGTAAAACACAGAGTCTGAGTAAAGTATACATTTAATACATAAGTTTGAAACCCAATTTCCATAAAATCTTTTGAAACAAGTATATTTTCCAAGGCTTCTCAGTAAAACACCCAAAAATATCAGTATGAAAGATGAAGTAAAGCATAGTCAAGACTCAGCAAAATATCATAATAAAACTGCCCCTCAGACATAATCATCACTCTTAAATAGTCCCTCAGCACCTCACCATCACTCAGTAACAGTCACTCAGCACCTCACAGTCAATCATACCTCGGAATCACTCGGCACTCGGCACTCGCACTCAGTAGGTACCTGCGCTCACTAGGGGTGTGTACAGACTCCGGAGGGGATCCTATAGCCCAAGCGCTATAAACAAGCCAAATTATGGCATCAACCCCTCAGGCTCTCGGCGTCTCTCATATCATAAACATCCTCACAATATTGGCTCTCTGCCTCACTCAGTCAGACACTCTCATCATGCCACTCAGACCATAAATAAATGAGGTTCTCGACCCAAAACAGTATTTCATTTCAGAAAATAATATTATCATCAAATATGAGTGTCAACAAGTTCACAAAAAAGACTGAGTGTAAAATCATAGTTATTATATGAGGAATATCAGGAAAATAACCCCCAAGGGGTTAAAACAGATCGGCACTAGGCCCCAAACATGGCTTACATCCCAAATATGTCAAAATATAGTAATACTATAAAACATATGCTTTAAAAACGGTTTCGCAACTCAATAGTTGCCTAAAAAGGAACATATTTCAAAATTTCCGATTCGTGCACGCCCCACACTCGTCATCCGGTGTGTGCGTCACTCCAAAACCGTGAAAGGATGAAAAATTCGGGGTTTCATACCCTCAGGACAGGATTTAAAGACATTACTTACCTCAAACTAGCCCGGAAAGCTACTCCGCAACACGCTTGCCCCTCGAGTCAACTTCCGAGTGCTCCAAATCTATCAAGTTCATATTTTTCACATCAATTTATGCTAAGGGGACGAAACTCAATCGAAAAATATCAACTTTAAGCACAAAACCCTAAATTAGCCAAAACTCGACCCCCATTCCCACATCCCGTACACGAAAAAATTTATACCAAAACGATCATCATCATCTCACGAGTCCGTACATATAAATAACTCTGAAATCGGAGTCAAAATGACCCCTCAATTTACCTCTAAAAGGCCTCTTAAACTCGAGCCCTAGTTTCCCCTTTTTCCACTGATTTCCCCCAATTAAACACTGTTAATAAGGTCTTTAATTACATATAATCGAGTTTTAATAAGTCCAAAAAGCTTACCTCAATGATGCACAAACGTTTTCCTCTTCAAAACCCTCAAAAAGCTCGGAACCCGCACAACAATGGTGAAAAGAGGGTTAAAAATCGTTAAGCCTCCTTTTTATACTTTTCTGCCCAGGCTTTTCGCACCTGCGGTCTAAATCTCGCACCTGCGGTCCGTACCTGCTGTCCGCACCTGCGCTCAGGTGGACCGCACCTGCAGTTTTTCATTAAATCGGGCAATTCCGCACCTGCGACTCTACTTTCGCACCTGCGACCTCGCAAGTGCGGTCAAGTGTCCGCATCTATGCCTTTCCCTGGCCTGGCCTAATTTCGCACCTGCGGGCCCGCACCTGCGATTCTCCCTCCGCAGGTGCGGTTACACCAGTAAAATCACACCAACAACTGAAAGCTGCATTTTTCCAACTCCAAAATTCCCGTTAACCTTCCGAAATCAATCCCGAGCCCCTCGGGACCCCAACCAAACATACCAATATATCATATACGATCATTCAAACTTAGTTGCACTCTTGGAACACCCAAAATAACGTCAAAATACCAATATCACATCAAATTCAAGCTTATGAACTTTGAAATTTCTAAATTCCACCAACGATGCCGAAACCATCCAAAACATATCCGATTGACCTGAAATTTTGCAGACATATCCAAATTGGCATTAAAAACCTGTTCCAACTTCCGAAATTCCATTCCGACCCCTATAGCCTATTTTCCACTGCCGAATGGAAATCACCAAAAACTAACTTTCGCCAATTCAAGCTTAATTCTACATCAGACATCACAAAAATATTCCGAACACACTCCTAAGTCCAAAATCACCTAAAGAAGCTATCCGAGCCATAAAATCCGCATTCTGAGACCGTTTACCAATAAGTCAACTCTCAGTTGACTTTTCCAACTATAAAGCTAGTTTTAGAGACTAAGTGTCTCAATTCTCACTACAACCATTCCGAACCCGAGCCAACTGACTCTAACACATCATAAATAGTATAACCAACCTATGACAAGGAAATAACAGTAAATATAATGCAGATTCTACGTAACGACTGACGGGTTGTTACATTCTCCCCCTCTTAATCAAACATTCGTCCTCGAACGGGTCTAGAAACATACCTGGAGTCTCAAACAAATGAGGATATTTGCTGTGCATCTCCCGCTCGGTCTCCCAAGTAGCCTCCTCCACTGGATAACCTCTCCACTGTACCTTTACTGAATCTATATCCTTAGACCTCAACTTTCTGACCTGACGATCCAAAATTGCTATTGGCTTTACCTCATATGACATATCACCCTCGAGATGAACTGTGATGAAGTCAAAAACATGAGACGGGTCACAATATACTTTCGGAGCATGGAAACATGAAATACCGGATGAACACTCGACAAGCTAGGTGGCAAGGCAAGTCTATAAGCCACCTCTCCAACCTTCTAAAGCACCTCAAAAGGACCAATAAACCGGGGACTCAGCTTTCCCCTCTTCCCAAACCTCATAACACCCTTCATGGGTGACACCTTCATCAGTACCTTATCACCATCCATGAAATACACATCCCGGACCTTCCGGTCCGTATAACTCTTCTGCCTAGACTGCGCCGTGCGAAGTCGCTTCTGGATCAACTTCACCTTCTCCAACGCGTCCTGAACCAAATCTGTGCCCAATAGCCTAGCCTTACCCGGCTCAAACCAACCAACCAGAGATATACACCTCCTACCATATAAAGCCTCATACGAGGCCATCTAAATACTGGACTGGTAGCTATTATTATATGCAAACTCCGCAAGTGGCAGAAACCGATCCCATCCAAAATCAATAACACAGGCACGCAACATGTCCTCCAAAATTTGAATAGTCCGTTCCGACTGCCCGTCGTCCTGAGGATGAAACGCAGTGCTCAACTCTACCTGATTACCCATACCTCTCTGTACGGCCCTCCAAAACAGAGATGTGAACTGAGTACCTATGTCAGAAATAATAGAAACCAGAACCTCATGCAATCAGACAATCTCCCTGATGTAGATACCAGCTAACCGCTCCGAAGTATAAGTAGTGCTGACAAGAATGAAGTGCGCGGACTTGGTCAGCCGATCCACAATGAGCCAAATAGCACCAAAACCCTTCGAAGTACGTGGAAGCCCAATTACAAAGTCCATGGTGATCCGCTCCCACTTCCACTCCGGAATATCTAACCTCTGAAGTAATCCACCTGATCTATAGTGCTCATACTTGACCTGCTGGCAGTTGAGACACCGTGCTACATACTCAACAATTTCTCTCTTCATCCGCCTCCACCAATACTGCTGTCTCAGATCCTGATACATCTTCGCGGCACCCGGATGGACAGAATACCGCGAGCTGTGGGACTTTGCTAATATCAACTCTCGAAGCCCATCTACATTGGGCACGCAAATACGACCCCACAACCTCATAACCAATAGTCACATCCCTGGCATCAGCTCGACAGACCCTGTCCTGAATAACTAACGAGTGTCGGTCATCATAATGGCATGCTCTAATCCGATCATAAAGAGAAGACCTGGAAACCATGCTAGCTAACACCGGCGGAGGCTCTGACAAATCCAAGCTCACCATCTGACCCGCTAAGGCCTGAACATCAAGTGCTAAAGGTCTCTCTGCTGCTGAAAGGTAAGCTAGACTCCCCAAACTCTCGGCTCTGCGACTCAGAGCATCGGCCACTACATTGGCCTTCCCCGGATGATATAAAATAGTGAGGTCATAATCCTTGAGAAGCTCCAACCATCTCCTCTGACGCAAATTCAAGTCCTTCTGCCTCAGCAGTACTGCAAAATACGATGGTCGGTGAAATTCTCACACTGTACTCCATACAAATAATGGCGCCAAATTTTCAAGGCATGAACAATGACAGCTAACTCAAGATCGTGTGTTGGATAATTCTTTTCGTGCACCTTCAACTGTCTAGACGCGTAGGCAATCACCCTGCCGTCCTGCATCAACACTACTCCCAAGCCAACTCTAGAAGCATCACAGAAGACTGTATAAGAACCTGGACCAGTAGGCAAAACCAATACCGGAGCTGTGGTCAATGCTGACTTGAGCTTATGAAAGCTCTCCTCACAGTCATCGGACCATCTGAATGGAGCACTCTTCTAGGTCAATCTGGTCAAAGGCGAAGCAATAGAAAAGAATCCTTCCACAAAGCGACGGTAATTTCCCGCCAAACCAAGAAAACTCCTAATCTCTGTAGCTGAGGACGGTCTGGGCCAACTCTGCACCGCCTCAACCTTCTTCGGATCAACCTGAATACCCTCACTAGACACCACGTGCCCCAGGAAAGCTACTGAACCAAGCCAAAACTCACATTTGGAAAATTTTGCATAAAGCTTCTGCTCCTTCAACCTCTACAACAAAACTCTCAAATGCTGAACATGCTCTTCCTGGCTACGAGAATACACCAGGATTTCATCAATGAACACAATGACGAAAGAATCAAGGTAAGGCTGAAACACATTGTTCATCAATTGCATGAACGCGGCTGGGGAATTGGTCAGCCCAAATGACATAACCAGAAACTCATAATGACCATATATGGTCATGAAAGTAGTCTTCGGAATGTCAGAATCTCGAATCTTCAGCTGATGATACCCGAATCTCAAATCAATCTTAGAGAACACTCTAGCTCCCTGAAGATGGTCAAACAAGTCATCAATACGGGGCAAAGGGTACCGGTTTTTCACCGTAACCTTGTTCAGCTGTCTATAATCAATACATATGCGCATGGAGCCATCCTTCTTTTTCACAAATATCACCGGTGCACCCCAATGTGACACACTAGGCCTAATGAACCCCTTATCTAAGAGTTCATGAAGCTGCTCTTTTAATTCTTTCAACTCCGCTGGTGCCATACGATAGGGTGGAGTAGAGATAGGCTGGGTGCCTGGCACTAAGTCAATACCAAAATCAATGTCCCTGTCAGGTGGCATACCAGGCAGGCCTGCAGGGAATACGTCCGGAAAATCACGGACCACAGGAACTGAATCAATAGAAGGAGTCTCGCTACTAACATCCCTCACAATGGCAAGATAAGATTCACTTCCCTTCTCAACCATACGTTTAGCCTTCAAATAAGAAATCACTCTGCTAGGCACATGCTCAATAGACCCTCTCCACTCAACTCTCGGAACACCAGGCATAGCCAGGGTCACAGTCTTAGCGTGACAATCAATAATAACATGACATGGGATAACCAATCCATGCCAGTATCACATCAAAATCAACCATGCTGAGAAAAAACAAGTCTACTCGGGTATCCAGCCCCCCAATAAATATCACACACGACCCACAATGATAGTATTTCCCACCGGAGTCGACACATGAACAAATGTAACTAAAGACTCACGAGGCATACTTAGAAAGTGAGCAAAATATGACGAAACATAAGAGTATGTGGAACCAGGGTCAAATAAGGCCAAAGCATCACTGTGACAGACTGAGATAGTACCTGTAATCACCGCATCGAAGGCCATAGAATCAGGCCTAGCTAGGAGTGCATAGATAAGTGGATGACCTCCATCTGCTCGACCTCCCCTTCTAGGGCGGCCTCTGGATGCCTGACCTCCACCCTAGTTGCCTGGGTGGGTGGTGAAGTGACTGGGGCTGAAGTCGAGGGCTGACCCCTCTGCTGAGATGAACTACCAGGACGGCGAGGACACTACCTCCACATATGTCCAAACTCTCCACACTCAAAACAACTATCTGGAGCTGGAGATGGGGACTGAAGGGAACCCCTGCTACCAGGATAACTACCGGATGAGTCATGCATATAGGAACCCTGATATGATGATGCTCGGGAGGAGCTCTGAGATGGAAGGGCACTAAAGGATGAACGTCCCGGATGAGAGCTGCAGGGACCCTGCCCCAAAGATGCTCCACCGTAAGCTGGGCGAGCTGGCTGAGGAGGTCTGAATGGGCGACCTCTATTGTGCTGAAACTGCCTTCTGGGAGGGGAACCACTGAAGCTACCTGATCCCCGAGGCCTCTTGGCCTCCTTCTCCTTACGCTCCTGCCTACGAACCGACTCAATATCCCGAGCAATGTCAACAACCTGCTCGAATGTAGCTCCAGACACTCTCTCCCTCGTCATCAAAATGCGGAGCTGGTAAGTAAGACCATCTACAAACCTCCTAATCCTCTCCCTATCAGTAGGGACTAACTCAGAAGCATGCCGAGCCAACTTAGAAAATGTCTCGTACTGTGTAACTGACAACTCTCCCTGGTGCAGCGGCTCAAACTGCCTACGTTGCTCCTCTCTGTGGGACTGCGGAACATACTTCTCCAACAAGATCGTGGAGAACTACTGCCAGGTGAGAGGGGCTGAAACCAACCGGCCTACGCCTCTCAAACGCCTCCCACCAAGTGAAAGGAGCACCAACAAATTGAAATGTAGCAAACGAGACCCCACTGGTCTCCAAAATACCAGCAGTAATAAGTATCCTCTGGCACTTATCTAGAAAACCTTGGGCATCCTCACCCTCTGTGCTGCTGAAAGTCGGAGGCTGAAGTCTACTGAACCTCTCCAGCCTACGCTGCTCATCCTCGGGCATAGCTGGGACTACATAGTCCTGAACTGAGGCAACCAGCTTGTTGAATCAAGTCACTGCATGGTTTTGAAGAATGACAAATGACAACACGGTTGAACCAGGTCCATCAGGGCAAACATACTCAAACAGACCAGTTGGCACGAGAAGAGTCCATGCGCAGGAGATAAACATCATCTCTGAACTAAGAGGTTATCTCCTAAGCGAAAAGGTTACAAATTGATAAGGAGATGGAATTCGAATTCAGGTAGGACAGAATCAAGATCAAGGAAGTTGAGATAAACACAAACTCTTCCACCAAGGAAGAGTTGCATTAAAACTAAACAACAACATCTCAACTACGGATTCCATAAATTTTTGAAGCATTCCTGCTGAAGAGTGAACACACAAACACTGAAGAGAAACAAGAATTGAAAGCAAAATTACCAAAACAATTTGCAAGCAGTTCATGTGAAGAATACTGTGCGACTCAAAAGCTACTTGAACTAGATCGAAGAACCAGTTCCATATGTTGTCTTTTTAGTCTAGTTGTTTGTAGTAGGTGATTACATATTGTATCTTTCAGCTTTATCTAGAAGCAATTGTAATAGGTACACAGTGTTCAAGTTAGAGTTAACTTGAAGTTTGTCGCAATTAGCTAGAAGCTAGTTTTCCACAAAGGGATTAGAGTTAGTCCTTAGGTTTACAAAAGAGTTTATTTTGTAAATGTTGTTTGGCTCATTGACATAGTGAAGAGTTTGGGAAAATCCTATTGGGAAGTAGGACGTGGTTGTTTTCACCTTTTGAGCCAGGTATTTTCCACGTAAAATTGTTGTATTATTTTATTTCTGCAATTACTCTTCCGCAAACTGTAGAAGTTGGAACACCAAGAAGAACCAGGTTCTTCTGTAGAGTCTGCACTCAAAAATTGGACACCACACAAATCACCCCCCTCCTGTGTGGTATTGACGTATAAAACATCAATTGGTATCAGAGCAGGTTATCCTTGAAAAGGCTAACACCTTGGAAAAGATCAAAATGAGTGCACCACCTGGAAACTGGGAGGGTCAATCAGCTGCAAGGCCACCACTCTTTAATGGCCAGTATTACTCCTGGTGGAAGAACAGGATGAAGGATCACTTGATTGGAGAAGACTATGAACTCTGGGACATAGTCACTGATGGTCCTTTAGCCACCATGAAGAAGACTGCTGAAGGAGTAGATGTGCCAAAAACTAGAGCTGACTGCACTGCTGAGGATCTGAAGGAATGGGAGAAAAATGCTAAGGCCAAAAAGTGGCTAGTTTGTGGACTAGGTCCAGACGAGTATAGTAGGATTCAAAGCTGCACCACTGCCAAAGAAATTTGGGATACCTTGCAAGTAGGCCACGAAGGAACACCTCAAGTGAAAATATCAAGAGGTACTCTACTATACTCTCAGTATGAAAACTTCACTATAAAAGAAGGAGAGACAATACTGAAGAGTGAACGCACAAACACTGAAGAGAAACAAGAATTGAAAGAAAAATTACCAAAGCAATTTTGCAAGCAGTTCATGTGAAGAATACTGTGCGACTCAAAAGCTACTTGAACCAGCTCGAAGAACCAGTTCCATATGTTGTCTTTTGAGTCTAGTTGTTTGTAGCAGGTGATTACATATTGTATCTTTCAGCTTTATCTAGAAGCAATTGTAATAGGTACATAGTGTTCAAGTTATAGTTAACTTGAAGTTTGTCGCAACCCGAGCCCCTCGGGACCCCGTCCGAACATACCAACAAGTCTCAAAACTTATCATGGACTTAGTCGAGGCCTCAAATCACATCAAACAACGCTTAAAACATGAATCACACCCCAATTCGAGTCTAATCAAACTAAGAAATTCCAATTTCTACATTCGATGCCGAAACCTATCAAATCACGTCTGATTGACCTCAAATTTTGCACACATGTCACACTCGACATTACGGACCTACTTCAACTTCCAAAATCGTAATCCGACCCCGATATCAAAATGTCCACTCCCGGTCAAACTTCTCAAAAATCTCAAATTTATTACTTTCTCCAAATGACCCCGAAATGACTTACGGACCTCCAATTCCACTTCCGAACGTGCTACCAATAACAAAATCACCATACAGAGCTATTCCCAGACTCGGAATCCCAAACGGACATCGATAATAATGAAATACACCTCAACCCAAATTTATGTAATTCTTCCAAAATGCCAACTTCCTTAATAGACGTCGAAACACTCCCGAGTCATCCAAAACTCGATCTGGACACACGTCCAAGTCCAAAATCATCATACGAATCTGTTAGACCATTCAAATCCTGATTCCGAGGTCGTTTACTCAAAAATCACACTTTAGTCAGTTTTTCCAACTTAAAGCTCCCAAAATGAGAATTTTCTTTCCAAATCAACTCCGAACTTCCGAAATTTAATTCGGACCACGCATGCAAGTCATAATACCTGAAGGGAAGCTACTCAGGACCTCAAACCGCTAAATGACGCGCTAGAGCTCAAAATGACCAGTCGGGTCCTTACAGTTTGTTACTTGGTGGCTAAGTCATTTTTTACCTATAAATAGAGGGGTCATATTCCATTGTAATTCATCCCAAAATCAATAAGAATTCTCTCTCTTTTTCTCTGCAATAATCTTCTTCTCGTTATATAGTTTTATAACACGTTATCAACACGACACTCTAACCAATTGAGTAGAAGCTTTGGGATTGAGTATAATGATTGTCAATTGTTCCATGAACTTCCTTCATGGTTAAATTCGGAATTTAAGGTAAGTTTTTTACAGTATTTTTCTCTTTTATTCTATAATTTGATTTTAAATACATGGAATGACGATAAATTTTAATTGTAACTCTAATGGAGTTTGAAAGAAATTATAACCACCCAAAGTGGTAAATATTTTTGCCTTGCCATGATCAAATTCATGTATGATTGTGGGCAAAGAATTGAAAACCCGTCCCATTGAATTTGCTCCATTCTCAATCCCTTAAAAGAACGTGATAGCAATATGTGATAAGTCTGAAAGAAGACAAAATTATTACTACGAATGTATCAATGGATGTAGATGTGGCAATGTTGTAATGAGAATTATAAGGATTCTCAAAATAATCCTCCACATTGTGAAAGTAATATTTATCATCGATTTTACATGAGATTTTATAAAACACATATAGATGATTATGGTCCATTCATGATGTGAATGTGCCAACATGTGATTTATGAATATATATTCATTCTTGAAATAATATGAACGTGCTAGTGGTAGTGAATTATCACACTCACTTCTAGAAGGAGGTTTGAGATGATATAAGAAAATAATGTCATTATTATGGCATGAATGGTCATTGATCACGTACATATTGTGATTAGCCAAATATTTGACAATGTGATTAATAAAAGACAACGGTAATGCAAGAAATAGATCTTGCATATAATTTTGACCATGACCATAATGATATAACTTTCTCCTTAAAAGTTTATTCACCATGTAGATGTTGATGAATATGTGATAGTATAAAATTAAGTGAGAGCTCTCGAAAAGCCAATTATTACTATTTTGGAGGAATACATTGACTATCATGTCAATTTATTGCATCGTAGTAAGTCTCAAAGAAACTTATTGATAATATAAAGTATTCGCGAAAGTGGTTGGTTATATTAAGGCTATAAATAAAGGTAATATTTAAATATCTTCTAATACTACAACTTGTAGCGGGGTAATATGTATGTGAAAAGCTACCCGCTTTATTCTTCAGTTTGTACTACACAAATAAAATAATGCTATAATAAAGTGGATGTTTATTGATACTAAAACTCATATCATAATAAACTTGGAGTTTATTGATAATTGCACACGTCATGGTGTAAACATGATGTTTATCAATACTGATAATTTATCTAGTTGGCATAACTAGTTTAGCCATCAATTTAAGTATGATGTGCAAAAATAAAAGAGAGTTCATATGGATAAATATTAAAGAACTAGAAAGTTCTTTACGAATTCTCTTATGTTGCTTGTTCTCATTAATTAATAGACCAACTAAAATTGGGACTGAATCCCATCAATGCTGAAAATATCAAAGGTGAATATGAGCTCATTCACCTGCCATGTATACCACATAAGATGCATCTATGATATGGATACATGTGCGATTATTATTAACCCGCAACCTGGTATTTGCGAGGTAACTTGCTCAATAATTTAATTTCGAGCATAATTTTCATATTTTCTATTCAAGACAGTTCAACTTGATAAATTGGTTTACATCACAGTTGGTTTAGCAAAATGATTTATTGAGTTTCTCCACTTAGTAGCTAAACTATTACTTATGAGAACAAAGTTATTTATATCAGTTTGATATACGTTATATACGAAAGTATATTACATTCTCCCCTCACAACTGGTTCAGGGTCAGGAACCAAATAATTCCATATTATTATTCTTGATGTGCGACGTATATTTTGATTAACACCATAACGCACAAAGATGAGTTCCCTAATTGAGGAAGAAATGTTTTCTAACATGAGGGGGAGATAAAATAAATAGTTGAGAAAAAGTTATGTGAAATGAATTATCATTTGTATATCTAGATTCTCGAATAACATAATATGAACTTGAAGTTCATAAAATATTATTCATCTACAATATATTGCAAAGTATGCCAGACGCATTTGCTGACCCAAAAAAAGTAACTATATTCTCACTACAAATGCTCCTATTTGAATAAGTCCTAGAAAGACAAAGTTTATGGTATGCTTAAACGTATAGACAAATCGGTTTCAAATAAAATTCTTGATAAGAAGATGGGAAAATGATCATAATAAGGAGGCAAGTGATCTAGAAGATCACATGACATAACTCTTCGTAAAATCTTAGGAGAGGTTCAAGTACCTGAAAATATGAATGAAAAGATCTCTATGTTATGTTTTTATGAAAAAAATATTTGAACCAATATAAAATGTTCGTCATCGACATCTATGATAGCGCTAAGTATAGATGAGGATCTTAAGTCTGTCGAATACCGACGCAAAAATATTGGCTAAATGGAAGAGACAAAATTCGAATAGAATTTGTTTGATATGAAAGACATGTAGTTTTGGAGATGTAGTTCATACACTTGAGTATAAAGTCAATGACGAGTGCAATCACTTTTATCTATCTTATATGTCTAACATGACATAAAACTTGATATGCATCTAAAGTCAATTTATATAGCTTATATGATTTAACTTATATGACAATCCCTGAAAGATTTAAATTGCTTAAGCATATATAATTCTTGGTCCTGAAGTACCACATCCTACGTGCAATTTATACACATATGTATCTTGCTATTACTATAAGCATGATAATATGATAGCAAATGATGATTCCAACAAGATCATACGAAGACAATACATCTATCAAGGATGATGATTTGAAAATTGGAATGCGAAGGCTCAAGGATGTGAATTGATGCTCTCATCAGAGGAGTTAATACGCGTTGCACTCTTTTTCCCTTACAAGGTTTTGTCCCACTAGGTTTTCCTTGCAAGGTTTTTAACGAGGCAACTAAAAAGCGTATTATTAAACATGTGTACTCTTTTTCCTTTGCTATAATTTTTTTCTCACTGGGTTTTATTTTAGTTAAGGATTTAACGAGACACATTACTTATTGAGTAGATATTCAAGGGGTAGTGTTATAAATAAGGTTTTATTTAAGGTGAATGTCTATATTTTAGAGAGATTTTAGAGTTTGTTACTTGGTGGCTAAATAAATTTTTCCCTATAAATAAAGGGATCATATTCCATTGTAATTCATCCCAAAATCAATAAGAATTTTCTATCTCCTTTTCTTTACAATACTCTTCTTCTCCTTATATTGTTTTATGACAAAGCTGTTTTTAATTTCCTCTGGGCAGAATTATGAGAAAAGATTTTATAAACCAAAATAACTCTATTTAATTAACTAATCTTTACGTTATTCTAATCACAATTCTTCTCTCAGAAATTTTATTTGCCGGTCTTCTCCATCGAAGTTTAATAATAATAGTTTTTATATGTGTTGAATGATGTTTGATATATTTAAATTATCTTAAAAAATAAATTATTTTTAATTTTATTTTCATATTTGTTTAAATAAATGTGAAAAACTTAATTATAAATACTTAAAATTATTTACGCTCAAATACTAATATTAACTATTAAGGGGTCGTTTGGTATGTGGTATAAGAAGGTATAGTGCTGGTATAAAAATTTAATACCACCTTAATACTTCGTTTGGTTAGCAAACCAGGTATAAGTTATCCCAAGATTAAAATTAACACCGAGATAACTTATACCTTATTGAGGGTGGGGTAATTAGCACCAGTATAACTTATACATTCTTCTTACAAATTATGCAATTGTCATATTTCATACAACATACCAAACAATAGATAAAAACAAATCTCAACATAACTAATTCTAACATAACTTATACCAGTATAATTTATCCCGATATAAATCGTATTCAAACCAAACGATCCTAAGTAAATCTTTTTATTTGTTAATCGTAATTTAATATTCAAATATATATAAAGTAGAGCAATCACCTTTTAATTTGCTAAAGTTAAAAAAGACTCTCCACTCATTCTTCATGGATCCCATCTTAAAGTTTGACAAATGCTACTACTTTTCGATATAGGGTGATAATAATAATGTTAGTGCATATACTTTCAAAATTGAGCATGTCTTTCGTATGACTGATCGAGATTGGAACGTGATAGGCCAATGTTTAACTTCGTGTTATATCGAGTCATGATGTGAAGTTAGATCGCTAAACTCGTGACCCAAAAACCGATTAAGATTGAGATCAGCTAAGATCGAGACCGAGCAAAACATAGATCGAGCGAGCCTTGAGGAAAGTTTACCGAGTCAAATAACGGAAAGCCGAAGTATCCGTGATCGAGCAAGGATCACGGGTGAAATCCCAGCACAAATCAAGAAGAAGCCGATTAATTAGCCAATTATGAGATTTTTTTACTGTATTATAATTGTATCAAGAGTAGGACCCTTTTACTATATAAATGGAGTCTGATCATTTGTAAAACACATTACATCTACGCAATTCAATGTCTTCTTTTAGCTTTCAATATTCTGTTATTATGTTCATATATCAGTAGAATCTTCACTTGATTCGAGGGTGACCTAACTCGAGGGCCAAAGCTATACGATTAATTTGATTTGCATTTATTTCCTTTTACGGTCAATTTAAATATCACTATACATAATTTCTCAGATTATGCCAAGTTAAATCACGTATCTTTAAAACCACATATAAATTCAATTGTTATACGTTTAGGGGTAAACACATATAACTTAACTTTATGAATGTGGTTATATAAAAAATATCACTCTACCGTTACACAAAACTTTACGCTCATTTGCTTAATTATTGTGATTTCAAACTAATGCAAAACGTTCTTGTCTAGTTGCCGTGGCCGTCCCCTTATATCTCTTTCTGGTTCTCGACTTATTACGTACGAAACCATAATATGTGTTGTCGGAATCACCTTTCTCCCACTGAAAATGCCTTGAGGCCCTACCCGCCTGATCTCAAAATATCTTCCTTGGAGTTTTCTCCTAATTTTGTCCCACTCGTCAAAAGAGTCCTACAAGATGAAGAGTGATGATGGGTAATCCAAAAACACCTTAGGAATGAAGCCGGAAATATATAGCCCAAGGCGATATATATCGACCCTCACTATTAACTAAGAACGATACTGTATGGGTCAAAATCACCTAAAATTATGGTCATTTTAATTTGATCTTTTCAAACATAACTAAAGAAGGAAAAAATTCTCCAAGTATGTCAGATTCTAAAAGTGCATGATAAATGCTGTCAAAGTCCAATACTGCAGAAGAAATTAAATGACGCTTTAGAATATTTAAACTAAGATAATACTCAGGAAGGGGTTTTTGAGCCGCCGTGGGTCGAGTTGGATCAGAAAGCAGTAAAGCTCATAGACGAAGAACCAACATGAGTTGAGGTCGAGGTGCTAGTCATGGTCGAGCTCGAGCACAATCAATAAAGTTGTAAGGGCTAGTTTTTAAAATATGGTATTAAAGGGAATATTCCATGGGTATTCTCTGTACATGTACTATTAAGGTTTACTTGGAATGTGTCTCATATATATAGGAACAAGAGTGAGAATAGAGGTTGTTGTGGCCAAACGCACACGCAAGTATACGCGGTCGTCAAATAATAAAGTGACTAAAAGTTGGATGTCGAACCCACGAGGACTTGTGATTAACTATTAACTAAATTAGACTATCCTAATTATATAAATAAGGATTAAACCCAAAAGTAGTGATACTAAAATAATTAAACTAAAAATAAAATAACTAATGAACTTTAAACCGAGGAAGGAAATATTTTTATTTTATCAATGTGATGAAAACTGTCACGCCCAAAACCGAAGGACGAGACCGGCGCCTAACTGGATGAACCCAGCCAAGCGGACCTGGATTGCCTTTTCTACCCAACGCATTACCCCGTGTTCATAATATACATTGCTCCGTATGAATTAGCCAATTTAGATTGAAAGTATGATTTACAACATAAATTCATTTTCCTCTTTTAACGTTCAACAATTGATGATCCAAAACATACAAGTTACATACAACATTTCCGGTGCGATCCACAATTACGAGTGAGTACAACTACCGCCCAAAATATACATATATATACAACCCACACAGCGTCTACGGAGCCTCTAAGAGTACTAGGAGTTTTACATACGGCAACAAGGCCCCGACTATACCTTTTACAACATAAGCAAAAGAGAATGATATAGTCCATACATGGCCCCGAGAGGAAATGGGGCTCACCAGAATTGCTGAAAAGATGAAGATGAGGCACCACTAACGGCGGGCTGAGCTACCTGCTATGGAACCACCTACATCCATATAAAAGATGTAGCGCCCCCGAAAAAAGGGACGTTAGTACCATTGAATAGTACTAGTATGTATGAACAAACTTTACTCAAAATAAAATCAAGTAATACACAGATAAAAGGCAGTCAATAAAACCAAACAATTATGGCACAGAGATACAGGGAATCACAAATGAGAGTTTCACAGATTCTTACTTCAACACAATCATATTCCACCCTTATTCCTTCTCCACAATCCACTCTTATTACTTCTTGTTGCGGCATGCAACCCGATCCCACCGGACAATCACATTTAAGCCTTATTACATTCTGTTGTGGCGCGCAACCCGATCCCACCGGACAATCACATTTAAGCCTTATTACATTCTGTTGTGGCGCGCAACCCGATCCCACCGTACAATCACATTCCACCCTTATTACTTTTCACATATCATCCTTATTCCTCCTATTGCGGCGCGCACCCGATCCCACCGGACAATCACATTTCATAGCATCAATAATAGCCCACAATTCAATCACAAGGCTTCACATCATCAAGAGTACAATTTCATAACAACCAAACAATCATGTTTTCACAATAGTCTTTATCAACCATTAATTCAACCACAAAGATTTTCACCAACAAGAACATAAATTCATTACAACCAACAATTCATATGAAATCACGCCACAATAATCCTTGCCAAACAATGAGTCATATACGATATCAACATAGTCATTTGGTTCAATTAAATCAATTCACAACTCCTTTTCATCACTTGCTACTCATCCCTTAGTACTTAGATACATTCACACATTTGGGTCCGTTACCATTATTTCATACCAACATATTCAAGCATTTAACGAACCTTTCACATGATAGAGTAATCACAAAGAAATCACCTTTCACAATTTCAAGTAGCATGGCAATCGACTAAGAAAATCAGAGAATCAAATCTTACACCTTAACACAGCCGGACAATCAATTTCACATATGCTCAGCAAGAAAGTCATACCAAATGCTCGGACACCACCAAGGTGACTCTACGAAGATTAAAGTTATCTATACATACCTCGAGTCGAAATTCCCCTTTAATGTCTATCACAATTCACCGAACAGTCTAGCACCGTCAATCTAGCTCACAATGCGACACATTTACCTTAGAATTAGGAATCTTGAATTCATTTGAGCATTTTATCAAACATCATGTGTTCCCTTAGCTTAACTAAACCCTTTTTAGTGAAAGATTACTTTAACTAGCTTCCCTTTACTAGGTTATGGGAGATTATTCACATGCATGCAAGTCTTATCTCTTATTTTCACAATTAACTCATGTGTTCTACCCCTTTTTAGCTAAAACCTGAGAATTAAAAGGAAATGGGGTGGGGACTTACTTCTTAGAGTGAGGAAGACGAAGATTACTCGATAATTTCCGGGCCTAAGTGATATTTGAAAAATCGATTTGGGGAAGATGAGGACTTCTCTCTCTAGAACCCACTCTCACTTCTCTCTATTTTTGTTCAGAAGCATGTTAAAAATGAAGGGGAGGGGTGTTTTATTAAACTGGGGGTCGGGTGCAAAAATTAGAATTTTAAAAGCCCCGAAGCAGGAAATGCGGTTAGGAATGCGATCGCATTCCTGCTATGCGGTCCGCATTCCTGTCGCATAGTTGGCCCTCTAGTTGGCCAAAAGGTGAACCAGACTGCCCTGGTATGCGACCATTATGCGGTTCGCAAACATGTTATGCGATCGCATAGTGCGTCTCATAACTCCCTCCGAAGAAACCAAGGTGCAAGAATGCGACAACTATGCGACCCGTATTCTCGAAATGCGATCGCATCTTGGGCCGCATAGCTGTCCAGGTATGTGACCACTATGCGGTTCGCATACCTTGTCTGCGATCGCATAGTGGACCGCAAATTTGCGCAATTCTGGAAAATTTATCCTTTAAGTCTCGGGGTACTTTTTACTCAAAAGAGTCTGTTTTTAAGAAATTCTACAGTTATAACAACACAGGACCTATTCGGGCATTATTTTCGACATAAAATTTTACGGGTCTTTACAAAAATGATCTAAGGTTATGGTCTATATAACATTCCTATTGTATTCTTCAATTGAATTGACTAACTAATTTATCTAGTTTATTGGTTAACAGGGTTAATATTGCTTGTAAGAATCTGCCAAGTTCTTACTCGCCTATTCAAGCTAACCTAACGCCTATATATTTATGGAGCTAGAACTAACAAGAACACATTTATAATTCCTGTAAATCAACCAAGCAAGGAAATTAGGTATATGTCTATCCTAACCGCGAATCCGTTCCCCGATGCCCAGGTTCAAGAACTTGCTCTACTCAATCCTATAAGCAATCTCGAATTCCCACTTTCGAGTTCTACTCTAGATTCGTAGATAGTATTCAATTGGTGATCAAGCAATCAAATAATTAAGCACAAGATTGAATAAATAAACCAATACGATAAATCAAGAAATTAAAATCAATATCCGACTAACAATAATCATGAAAGAACCACAACCCTAAAATGTGAAGTTTAGCTCCACATAGACATGGTAGCCAAACAACAAATCATACAAAGAAACATAAAACTAACTAAGTTTGGCAGAAGAAAAGATGAAATCCGGCCTCCATGGCGGCTCTATGCCCTCCCTTGATCAAAAGCCGGTCTAAAAAGCGTTCCCCCCCAGTGTTTTGTACTTTTGTTACCCTCTAAAAATTACATTCTTCCCTCTCCAAAATAGGGTTAGGGTGCTTTTATATGAGTTAGGGGTGTCTTGGGGTCGAAATACCCGAATCCTAGGCGAAATAGGATAGCTTCACGTTCCGAGCGTCCAGGGCAGCGTGGGGCGCTGGCCCTGGCGCTAAAAAAAAGTAGCAATCTGAAAATTGCACCACAGCCAGCGCCCCACGCTGACTGTGGCCCTCAAAATTTGACTTTTGCCTTTTTGCTCCGATTTTGCTCCAATTCGCTCTGTTTTGTCCCAAATTGCATCCAAATGATTCCTTCACATAGAAATACCGTTATTTAGCACAAACTATCATATTAAACATCTTAAATCTATGAGACATGAGCAAAATGTGAGGCGATTTATACTAAAATATGCATACATTAAGCCGATTATCAACACCCCACACTTAAACTCTTGCCCGTCCTTGAGAAATGGAACTATACTAACACCCCCAAAACATGATTAACACTATAAAAGAGGACTTCACAATTAATTCAATTCAACAATCTACCTTTTGACTATAATCGATATTGGCAATTAAGCATGAACAGACAATTTTCACATTCTTCCCGCTTTTAAATAGCCCAAGTATACTCAATATTATTCAAGCAATTCAATCAACTCAAGAAACCTCTCCAAAACCACCTTTCCTCAAAAGATGACTCGTTACCACTAAGCATCCTCAACTCACACACTCACCCAACATAAGAAAGTGTACTACATCACCAATCCGTCATGAGACCAAGTGCCCTCACCACAAGCAAAAGAGTGAATATCAAAGTAGTCCACACATTCACATGTCATTGAATATTAATTAAGGACATCACACAATTGAACAAAATTCACTCACTCTCACAAAGAATTCATGTGCATCTCATGGTCGTACCATAAGCTTACCCGTAGTGTACATCTCTACTAATCTAAGCTAGCTAAATCTAGGATCAATTAGGACTTCAAGGTTGTAATGTAGGATAGGGTACAAGTAGGATATATTTAGGAATAGTGACTCACCCTCCTAAGCACTTTAATACACTACATTCCCAATTCAAGTGCAATTTCTTCTCAATTCATACACTTGTCATACATCATAACTAACATAGCCCTCTTCTCCATTAAGCCCCTCTATGGTTTCACTATCATGGGTGAGAATGATTAAGAGGTGTGTGTCTTTCTACATTATTTGAACTTTTGTTTGTTTTTTCTTGCAAAATTTTTCTTTCTCTTTCACACACTCCCTACTTTGAAGTTCATAAGCTAGTGAACTTTATTCACAATTTTAGTGCACCTTAAGGGCCCTTCCATGGTTCCACTCAAAAGCAACTTCCTAATCTCTCACCTTACTTCTTTTAGCCACTAAGTGCCTTAGGAGGTAAAGGTTCAACAATATCAAATTAAGAACAAACTAGGAGTACAACTTGTAATGTGGGTGCCAAGGAAACGGTCTATAGGCTCAAAGGGGCTAGCAACGGGAAAATTTTATTTGTCAGTGACAAGCACATTTATTGTCAAGCAAGAAACGCCTACATTATCTCCTAGACTAGCACAACTTAATGATTTCGCGTTGATTAACACACATGGCAAGTTCTAGACTATACAGGATAACACAGAATATCAATAATCCTTACACACACATGCCACTTGACTCACTCAAGACGGTTCTGTGCGACTCTCAAGTCAAGCAAGCATAGCAAGTTGAAATTTTTTAAGCAACAATGCACTAGGTGACATACAAGTCAATCAACTGAGAAAAAAAGTCAAATAGTAGGCTACTTAATTTACTTGGGCATTACAATTTAAATCATATATGCAGGAAGACAGAGTGTATGCCATAACTTAACTTGCCAACACCAGCCACGTCAATAGGTATCTCAGAGCACCTCAATTTCCCTTTTCCTACTCCTAAGAAAGAAAAAACAATAATAATAAAAAAATTAAATAAGAATATCGGGTTCAAGCTACACCCTTGAAAAAGAACCGGTGTCGAAAGTTGGACTACCTAAAAAAAAAAAAAATCGTTTTGGTATTTTTAATTGGACTTTAATCTCACATGAAAATTGTCCAACATATCCATTGTCTGTAAAAATCCAAAATTTTCAAATTTTTTTCATTATTTTTTTATTATAAAATTAATCACCTAAAATACTACATTATTATAAAAAAACAAAACTACAAAACTGAAAGAAAAAAAAAATTAACATACTAATATAATATTACTAATGATCTAAAGGAATTCCCACCCCACACTTAAAAGAGTGCAGTTTCCCCAATGCACAACTAAAGCAAAAAATAACGAAGGTGGACAAGAAACTCCCTGAAAGGCCAAAGGCCGAAGCACCAACAGCTCACGGGGTACTCAGACTTCTCCCAAGGATGGTCTTTTGTGCGGGCACCCGACACTTATTTCCAACCATCTAGCTTGCTTGTGCACTCTTCCAATGGCTTTGTTTCCTATGCTCATAATCCTACAAAACAAAAAAAATACTACAAAATGAAATAAAATAAAAACAAACAAAAATGAAAGAAAACAGTAAAGCTGGGTTGCCTCCCAACAAGCGCTTAATTTAATGTCGCAACACGACTTGAACCACTTTTTGCCTCCACCTTGAACTTATGAATTGTACCCCTAACAGGACATCCAGTCTGTGGCTATGCTCCTTTGGTGCGGCTACATAGATAACCAAGCCAAGTAATAATTTTCTCACTCTGCACTTCTTGGCCTTTAGATGAGGAGTGTAGTTTTTTCTTTTTGGCACAACAAATTCAAGAATATAGACACTCTCATACTCACCCTTTGACTCCCTCATAGGTTCAGATGGCTCGATTACTATCTTACTATCTAAACACAATGTGAAAAAATGATTGGAATGAGGTCTAATGTACCCTAACTCATGAATTTTACTACTATTTGCACCCTCATATTTACATACACTCAAGTCTCCCAAAGTAATGTTATCTACTCCCTCATATGACCCTATAACACTCTTCTCAATATTGGCATCCTGAAGAAAAACATGGTCTAGTGATTGGTATTCTCGTTTTAGCTCCTCAATTTGGTCTAGAAGATTTTTTTTCCAGCTTCACACAACTCATTATTAAATTGTTGGGCGTTACACGCACCAACCTTTGCACTCAAATCTGCATCTAAGTTACGCACAACCAAGCCAAACCTGTCAATTTTTTGTGCAAGTTCAACTCTCTCCTTAGACCAGTCATTCACCATTTTTGTTTGAAGATAACGTTGTTCCTCATATTCTCTTAATCGTGAATATTCTTCCCAACACCAACCCTTACTCCCATATTCAAATTCAGACCTCCCTGAGTTTAGGTCACGACAAGCCCAAAAAGACGGGCCATAAAAGTCTTCCGTCAACCATGCGTCTTCATCAATAACCTTACCTCCGGATATTTCATCCCCAGATGTCATGTTGAGAGAACTAGAAGCGCACTAAGAGAAAGATCAAAATTGTTATGAAAATAATTACACAAAAAGAGAAGAAAGAAAAAAAATAATCAAAACTTGTAAAGAGAACAGTAAAATTCTAATATAGAAAAAAATAGTTAATTTCTAAGTCCCCGGCAATTGCGCCAAAAACTTGTTGTGGCCAAACGCACACGCAAGTATACGCGGTCGTCAAGTAATAAAGTGACTAAAAGTCAGATGTCGAACCCACGAGGACTTGTGATTAACTATTAACTAAATTAGACTATCCTAATTATCTAAACAAAGATTAAACCCAAAAGTAGCGATACTAAAATAATTAAACTAGAAGAAAATAACTAATGAACTTTAAACCGAGGAAGGACAGATTTTTATATTATCAATGTGATGAAAACGATCTAGGGTTATGAACTATCTAACATTCCTATTGTATTATTCAATTGAATTGACTAACTAATTTATCTAGTTTATTGGTTAACATGGTTAATATTGCTTGTAAGAATCTGTCGAGTTCTTACTCGCCTATTCAAGCTAACCTAACGCCTATATGTCTATGGAGTTAGAACTAACAAGGACACATTTACAATTTCTGTAAATCAACCAAGCAAGATAATTAGGTATATGTCTATAGTAACCGCGAATCCGTTCCCCGATGCCCAGGTTCAAGAACTTGCTCTACTCAATCCTATAAGCAATCTAGAATTTCCACTTTCGAGTTCAACTCTAGATTCGTAGATAGTATTCAATTGGTGATCAAGCAATCAAATAATTAAGCACAAGATTGAATAAATAAACCAATACGATAAATCAAGAAATCAAAATCAATATCCGACTAACAAGAATCATGAAAGAACCACAACCGTAGAACGTGAAGTTTAGCTCCACATAGACATGGTAGCCAAACAACAAATCATACAAAGAAACATAAAAATTACTAAGTTTGGCGGAAGAAAAGATGAAATCCGGCCTCTACGGCGGCTCTGTGCTCTCCCTTGATCAAAAGTCGGTCTCAAAAACGTTCTCCCCAGTGTTTTGTACTTATGTTCCCCTCTAAAAATCACGTTCTTCCCTCTCCAAAATAGGTGTAGGGTGCTTTTATATGAGTTGGGGGTGTCTTGGGGTCGAAATACCCGAATCCTAGGCAAAATAGGATAGCTTCACGTCCCGAGCGTCCAGGGAAGCGTGGGGAGTTGGCCCTGACGCTAAAGAAAAAATAGCAATCTGGAAGTTGCGCCACAACCAGCGCCCCACACTGACTGTGGCCCTCAAAATTTGACTTTTGCCTTTTTGCTCCGATTTTGCTCCAATTAGCTCCGTTTCGTCCCAAATTGCATCCAAATTATTCCTACACATAGAAATGTCGTTATTTAGCACAAATCATCATATTAAACATCTTAAATCTACGAGACATGAGCAAAATGTGAGGCGATTTATACTAAAATATGCATACATTAAGCCGATTATTAGAGGCACGTGAGATTTAATTATAAGGACAACACTTTGAAAAATATTCATTCTTTCACTCAATAGAAGACTTCACTTTTTACTAAGATTCTCGCTAGATCCGAGGAATCCCCAATCGGTTGAGGATCTAATGTTCAATCAATGTCAAGGCTCTTTTGTTTTACCTTTTGCTTATTCAATTATTCGTCTTAATTACATGAGTGCCATTTGTATACGGTAGAAATTGGAGCTATCCGATTTCACTCTTTGGTTAAGATATGAATGTCACGTCAAATAGCTAGGACGTCGAGTCCGAAATCAAAGCCTGTTTTCACATCGAGGTCGACATCAATCGAGGCTAGAAAGAGACATAATCCGAGTGACATCGGCATAACTTGATAACAAAAATGGGGAGATATCCGCGATTGGTCGAGGATCGTGGCATGAATCTCGGAACGGATCAATCTATGGTGGTTAATAAGATGTTAATATGACTTCCTACTATAATTAGAAGTGTACCTTATTTAGGAATCCTCTATTATATAAAGAGGAATTCCATTCATTTGTGATTATCATTGTACACTGATAAAAAAATATACTTGTTACTTTCTTGCCATTTCACTTATTGTTCATCAGAATTGCTTTATCATTTATTGTTCTTAATTTTTCCACCTCGAGACTATCTTAAATTAAGGCCGAAGCTTCTCTTACATACTGGTTTGATTAAATTTATTGCCAAATTCGCTTGTTTAATTTCTTGTTTATTAGTTGGTATTGGACGAAATCACATATCCTTAAAACCATAATATAAGTTTAATTGTTATCCGAATTTTAGGGTAAACAGTTTGGCGCCCACCGTGGGGCTAAGGATAATAGTGATTATTCAGTACTGATTCTGATAACAATCAGTATTTTACTCTTGTTCTTGTCAAGTATCTTTGCTTTTCAGGTTAAAACAAGTCGAAATCACAAAACGCACCCACACATGGTGATAATGGCCTCGGGTTTCACGGGGAAAACGACAATGTAATTGCTCCAGGAATCGAGGTGCCACAGGCTAATCTCAGGGGAGCATCGGTTGCCAACCCAGTCAATATCAGTTTGCGCGTTGCTTTAAATGCGTACCTAGGCGCAGACCTCGAAAGGAGTATACGCAAAGAAGGCCGATTTGGTGGCCAAGGTACACAGGGCAGAGGATACGGAGGAGTTAGTCTCCAAGTGATATTTGAAATGCTACAGGCTCAGCAAGCCGCTATTTCGCAATTACAAAATCAACATAGAACTCCGAGTGGGGTCGAACCAGAAGCCACCCGCCGTACCAAGCATGTGCCAGAGAGGTCAAATGGTAACGGACCTGGGACCGATCCTGCAATAATGAAAATGCTCGAGGAGCTCACCAAAATAATTGAGTCAGGAGAGAAGAAAATTGAAGCTAATGATAAAAAATTGGAAACATACAACTCCCGAGTTGATCAGATAGCGGGGGCACCGCCAATCTTGAAAGGGATGGATTCAAAAAAAATTGTACGGAAGTCGTTTCCCCCAAGTGCGACTCCGAAGCCCATTCATAAAAAGTTTTGCATGTTGGATATACCTAAGTATAATGGGACCACCGATCCCAACGAGCATGTTACCTCCTATATATGCACCATCAAAGGTAACGCTTTGGAAGATGATGAGATCGAATCTGTTTTATTGAAGAAGTTCGGAGAGACATTGACGAAGGGGGCAATGATTTGGTACCACAATCTACCGCCAAATTCCATTAACTCATTTTCCATGTTAGCAAACTCTTTCGTAAAGGCACATGACGGGACCGTAAAGGTTGCGACAAGGAAATCAGACCTTTTCAAAGTACGACAAAGGGATAATGAAATTTTGAGGAGTTCGTATCCCGATTTTAAATGGAACGCATGGAGTTTCCACCGATCACCTATGTTTGGACAATTCAATATTTCACTCAGGGATTGAATGAACGAAGTTCGATAGCATCACGTCAACTGAAGCAAAATTTGATCTAATATCCGGCGGTAATTTTGGTTGATGTACACAATCAGTACCAATCGAAGATCAGGGTCGAGGATGACCAATTAGGAGCTCCTTTCGGTTCAGTACATCCAAACAGGTCAACAGCCAAAAGTCAGAGGGACATCGACAGGGAGCCACAGTCTAACAAAGACCAATATCAACCGTACACCGCAGATCGTAGGAACAGTGGTCCAGGACGCAATTCCGCCCGAAACGATTGAAGAAGTGATCGAGGACAGAACTCTCGGGGACTTATGAGAAATAATGGTTTTGATAAGTACGCCGATCCCACAGAGGCACCTCGATAGTCGGAAATATGATTTTAGTGTCAACGCATCAGGCATTGTATCGGCAATTGGAAGAATCAAAGATACCAGATGGCCCAGGTCCATACAGACCGATCCTTGCCAAAGAAACCCCAATTTGATGTGTAAATATCATGGAACGCATGGTCACATGACCGAGAATTGTAGACAGTTAAGAGAGGAGGTAGCCTGTTTATTTGATGAGGGCCACTTTCGAGAGTTCCTAAGTGATCGAGCCAAGAATCATTTCAGAGAAAGGGGCGCCAACAGGAAAAATGAACATGAAGAGCCGCAACATGTAATTCATATGATCGTCAGAGGGGACGATATTCCACAAGGGCCCATGTTCAAACGCACTAAGGTATCAATTACTAGGATAAAACGGACTCGAGATTATGTTCCCTAAGGCACCGTATCATTCAACGACGAGGAAGAAGAAGGAATTTCTTAGCCTCACAACGACGCTCTGGTAATTTCTATTTTATTAAATAAAGTTCAAGTTAAGCGTGTTTTAGTGGATCCAGGTAGCTCGGTAAACATCATCCGATCAAAGGTCGTGGAGCATCTTGGCCTACAAGATCAAATCGTGCCCGCAACTCGGGTCTTGAACAATTTCAATATGGCCAGTGAAACAACTAAAGGGGAGATTATCCCACCGATGAACGTGGCTGGAACTATCAAAGATACCAAGTTTCACATAATCGAGGGTGACTTGAGATACAACGCCCTACTCGAGAGGCCTTGGATCCACAACATGAGGGCAGTCCCTTCAACTCTCCACCAAATGATGAAATTCCCGACGTTGGATATGGTAAAAACAGTGTACGGGGAGCAACATGCTACAAAGGAAATGTTCACGGTCGATGAGGTAATACCGATATTGACGCTGTTAACATTGAAGGGATCGAACATCATAGGTAAACATGAAGCCAAATAGCAATCACAGCCACCAGCCTCAACTGAATCGGGGAATCAGGAAATAGATGGAGAAGAAGATAAAGATTTTTTGACCCCTCGAACCTTCGTTGTTACCGAAGAATTCGACGCCACCAAATCGACGGTCGAAGAGTTGGAACAGGTTGTATTGATCGAGTACCTGCCCGAGCAAAAGGTATACATGGGGACGGGGTTAACCTCCGAACTCAAGAAAATAGTTATTAAATTTTTTATCGGTAACATAAATTGTTTTTCTTTGTCCCACTTAGACATGATAGGGATCCCACCAGAGATAACAACACATAAGATGAGCTGGGACCCAAAGTTTAAGCTGGTGAAGCAAAAGAGAAGGCCCCAGTCTAAGGTAAAGCACACATTCATAAAGGACGAGGTAACTAAACTTCTCAAAATAGGGTCTATTCGGGAGGTGAGGTATCCCGAATGGTTAGCCAATGTAGTCGTAGCTCCTAAAAAGGAGAACAAACTTAGGATGTATGTATATTATAAAGATTTGAACAAGGAATGTCCCAAAGATGCTTTTCCATTGCCTAACATCGGTCACATGATCGACGCCACGGTCGGCCACGAGATCCTTAGTTTTCTCGATGCCTATTCCGGGTACAACAAATTCAAAGGAACCCAGAAGACCAGGAAAAGACTTCATTTATCACCAAGTATGAAACATATTGTTATAACGTAATGCCCTTCCGGCTAAAGAACGCGGGAGCCACCTACCAACGCCTAGTAAATAAAATGTTCGAAGAACAATAGGTAAGTCAATGGAAGTATATATTGATGACATGCTAGTTAAAACCCTGCGCGTAGAGGACCATTTGATACATTTGTAGGAAACATTCAAGATACTAAGAAAATACAACATGAAGCTCAACCCCGAGAAATGTGCTTTCGGGGTTGGTTCGGGCAAGTTCCTTGGTTTCATGGTGTTGAATAGGGGAATCGAGATCAACCCCGATAAAATCAAGGCTATTGAAGACATCACTGTCGTGGACATCATTAAAATCGTACAAAGGCTGACAGGGCAGATAGCTACCTTAGACCGATTCATCTCGAGATCGTCAGATCGGAGCCATAAATTCTTCTCTCTACTCAAAAAGGAGAACGATTTCGCCTGGACCCCGGAATGCCAACATGCGTTAGAAGAATTGAAATGATACCTCTCGATCCCCACCATTGCTTCATACTCCAACGTCAGATGAAAAACTCTAATTGTACTTGGCAGTCTCGGAAATCACGGTAAGTGGTGTCCTAGTTCGAGAGGAGCAAGGTACGCAATTTCCTGTTTGTTATGTAAGTCGAACTCTAGGAGAAGCATAAACTAGATATCCACACTTAGAGAAATTGGCGCTTGCTCTAATAAGTGCCTCTAGGAAGATAAAACCGTATTTTCAACGTCACCCCATATTGTACTAACAACTTACCCGCTTCGTAATATTTTGTATAAGCTCGAACGGTCGGGCCGATTGGACAAATGCGCCGTCGAACTCAGTGGGTACGATATCGAATATCAACCCTGAACGGCCATCAAGTCTCAAATTTTAGCAGACTTCGTGGACAACTTCACGCCAACCCTCGTACTCGAAGTCGAAAAGGAGTTTTTGTTAAAATCGGGTACATCATCGGGGGTGTGGACCCTTTTCACATACGGCGCTTCGAATGTGAAGGGGTCTGGGCTAAGCATCATTTTGAAGCCGCCCACGGGAAACACTATTAGACAATCCATGAAAACTTCTAAGTTAACAAACAATGAGGACGAGTACGAGGCCATGATTGCATGTCTCGAACTAGCTAAAAGCTTGGGAGCGGAAGTCATTGAAACCAAGTGCGACTCACTGCTGGTAGTAAACCAAGTAAACAAAACCTTCGAGGTTCGAGAGGATATGATGCAAAGTAATTTGGACAAGCTGCAGGTAACTTTGCACCGCTTTAAAGAATGTACTTTGCAGTATGTACCTCGAGAACAGAACAGTGAAGCCGATGCTCTTGTAAATTTGGGGTCATCAGTCGAGGAGGATGAAATCAGCTCGGGGACTGTTATTCAACTCTCGAGATCCGTGATCGAAGAAGGTCACACATAGATAAACTCCACAAACTTAACTTGGGATTGGAGGAATAAATATATCGAGTACTTGAAAAATGGAAAGTTCACATCGGACCCTAAAAATCGAGGGACCTACGAACAAAAGCTGCTCGATTCACATTGGATGAAGATGGAACATTGTACAGAAGGACGTTCGGCGGACCATTAGCAGTATGTTTGGGACCAGGGGACACCGATTATGTTCTATGAGAAGTTCATGAAGGTACTTGTGGGAGCCACTCCGGTTGCAAATCACTAGTTCTCAAAATCATCAGAGCAGGATACTATTAGGATAGTATGGAAAATGTCACTAAGAAGTTTGTTCGAAAATGTGATAAGTGCCAAAGGTATGCACCAATGATCCACCAGTCCGGAAAACAACTTCATTCGGTCCTATCCCCATGGCCATTTATGAAATGTGGGATGGATATAGTCGGCCCCGTGCCACCGGCTCCAGGTAAAGCTAAATTCAATTTGTTTATGACTGACTACTTCTCTAAACGGGTTGAAGCACAGGCCTTCTAGAAAGTCAGAGAAAAAGAAGTTATAGACTTCGTCTGTGATCACATCATATGCCGAATCAGGATACTTGCCAAAATTGTATGCGACAACAGAAAGCAATTCATCGGCAGCAAGGTAACAAAGTTTCTTGAAGAGCATAAAATAAAAAAGGATCTTATCGATACCATATCATCCAAGTGGAAACGGACAGGCCGAGTCAATGAACAAAACTATCATTCAGAATATGAAGAAAATGTTGAACGACACCAAGGGAAAATGGAGAGAAATCCTGCCCGAATTCCTTTGAGCATATCAAACAACATCAAAGTTCAGTACGGGAGCAACCCCATTTTCCTTAGTATATGGGTCCGAATCCTTGATTCCAGTCGAAGTCGGGGAACCCAGCGCTATATTTCGACATACAATGGAATAGTCAAATCACGAGGCTATAATTACTAGCCTCGAACTATTAGATGAGAAACGAGGAGTCGCATTCGTTCGGATGGTTGCGCCAAAACAACGCATCGAGAGATATTATAATAGGAGAACCAACCTTCGCCACTTCAGAATCGGGGACTTAATCCTAAGGAAAGTCACCATCAGCACTCGAGATCTTAATGAAGGGAAACTAGGCCCAAATTAGGAAGGACCATATGTCCTCGATATCGTTCGAAAGGGATCTTACAAGCTGGGCACAATAAACGACGAGCAACTACAAAATAATTGGAACATCTCACTCCTCAAGAGATATTACTGTTAAGGTATGTCCTTCTCCTTTTTCATTTATGTTTTACGCTAACTTATTTTCAGGTATTCGAGCAAAATATCGGAGTTATCATTGAGCAGGACGATATTAGCACCCTAAAAGCACGCATTGCACTCTTTTTCCCTTCGATTGAATTTTATCCCAAATGGATGTTTTCGGCAAGAAATTTAATGAGGCAACCATTGTTCGTGCTGACTTAGAGTATTCGAGGTCTCCTTACATTTAACCTCGAATACTGGAGGGTATCACCCTCGGATGATTTATTTTCAAGGAAAAATACTTCGTGTCAAAAGGGCCTCGATAGGAAAACTTTGTGATGGGACAAACAGTCGAATGGACCGTGTCCATGTAGATAAGCCGAGCCGCAATGGAAAAACCTGTACACATGTATGAATTATTCAAAGAAGCACTTTCCCTTATCAAATATCTTGTGCCTCAAAGAAAATTTTCTACTGTACAAGCTCCATACTTATGATTTTTGTAAAAAATGGCTCAAGGGACAAGTACAATTACACCTCGAATGATCAACCCCCTACTCGGGGGCTGCCTTGAAAATCAACATGTTCGAATTATCTAAACTCGACACCATAAGACCTCAAAGAGGCATCCCTCGATTTATAGGCCAAGGCCATCATTCTCGGAGACTAACGCTTCGAACAAATTCAAAGTGTTATTGGGAAATAAGCCCAAGAGGTGTACCCAAAGGCTACGACCAAACTAACGTGGCTCGGAGACGTCCGAATCCTGCAACAAAAGCAGGCCTTCAAATTCTTTAAAAACCGGTTAAAAAAGGCCACACTCGGCAAAATAATTAAAGGGCTTCGATAATATCATCCCTCGAAAAACCTTGGTATCGAATTATTCAAATTCACAATTGTGCTAAGGCACAAAAAACAAAGGGGTTTCGACTAATATTGAACCCTCAAAAAACCCAATGTGTAAAAAATACATGCTATGTCATAAGAAAATTTTATCAAGTCTTTAAGCCGAAATTGGAAAAAAAAGTCATTCTTTTGAGGCCATATCAGCCCAATTCAAAGCGCCTATAGGCCAATACACTCAGAGTTCGAGAACATGTTCTCACTCAATTTGAACCTAAGAGTTCCACTACTTCAAACCCAAATAAAAACTCATTCGACTACAACTCTAGGGTTCAATATTACTCGATACAAACCTAAGGGTTTTATTTCTTCGAGTTCGAGTCTTACTCAAACTCCACTATAAAAACAGTACTACTATGACTCCGACCAAGTCACCCAAAACCAAAGTCTCAAACATATTGTTCAAGGCATAAAAAAGTGCAAAATTTTTACAAAGGACAAAGCATGTTTGAAGACAAAATTTCAGAAGGCATTCAAAAGAAAAATTTCTTTATATATATGTTTGAAAAAAATTATGTACAAAAGACCGACAAAGGTCTTACAAAAAAAAAAGAAAAGGAAAAATACAAATCCTAACTATGCTCGGAGGCGACTTCTTCCTCGGGGGCAGCTTCTTCTTTGGCCCCCTCACCATTATCGGACCTTCCTTGGCTGCTTTCATCATCATCGTCATCATCAGAGGAAGCAAGCAACCTGGCATCGTCTTCGATCACCTTAGCTTGAGCTATCTCCTCGGAAAGGTCGAAGCCTCGAGCATGGATTTCCTTGAGGGTCTCTCTCCGAGATTGGCACTTAGCGATATCAATTATCCACCGCACTCGATCGGTGGCCTCCCTCAGCTGAGTTTGGGCAGCCTCGACATCAGCCAGGTACACGACTATGGACTTGTCAACTAAGACCTTCGCCTATACCTCAGCAAGCTCGGCCTCGAGCTCTTCGATCCTTTTGTCCTGGGCCGAGCTCTTCTCTTTAGTGCTCTGAAGTTTAACTTCGGCGGATGACAGTTGGACCGAGGCAACCTCTTTTTTTGCAGGAAGGCGGTCCATGTTCTCTTTCCATCGGTGGCAGTCAGCTTTAACTTGATCGACTTTCCCCCGGAATAGCTCGATCCTTTCAATCTTCTGCTGCAACTGAGACATCAAAATGTTAGCCTCCACCTTCGGGTTAAGCCCCTATTTTACAAAAGGGCAGTTACCTGCTCGTTCAACTCGGTCTCCTCCCGACGGGCCTTGGCCAGGTCTTCTTGAAGGTCCCTGAGCTCTTCATCCTTTTGCCCACAAAGGAGCTTAAGGGCATTTCTCTCCTCCGAAGCCTTCTGGAGCTTGGTCTCACATTGGCTCAGATCGGCCCGAGACTTGGAAAAAGCCTATATGAGAAAAAAGAAATAAGTTTTACTTAAAAAAGGGAAAAGAAGAAGAGAAGTTTCAACAATTAATGCTCACATGAGATAGGAGACGTTGGGCCTCTTCGAAGAGGGTGGACGCATCATTAAGGTCGGAGGCATCATCGACCTCGGTAAAGCAATCCCGAAAGGGATCCTCTTCACCAGAGACTCCGCTTATGTTGGGTGTCTTCATAGCCCCAACCTCTCTTATCGCCACCTCAGAGTAAGTCGGCAGAGAAGGCGAATGACCTGCTGTCATTGCCCCGAGAAAGTCACTCGGGGCGCTCTGATCGGCCCTAGGGGTCTCAGAACCGGCCCCGTCCGGTATGTTTGTGGATGGCCGAGAGACGATCTCGACCTCAGGCAGTTCGTCGTCCTCACCCGAAATTTTCTTGGAAGCCTCCTCATCATGAGGCTTGATTTCAGCAATCACCTCTGGTTCTGAAGGTTTGGTACTACCACCAGCACCATTAGCCACTCCTGATTTTTAAAAGTCTTGGGGTCTCGACCTGGCAACAAACTTTACTATCAGAATCTTATTCCTAAAGACAAAAACAAGTGGTGGATTCGTGAATGCATGAATTTCCATGCATATGCTGATATGCTAAGATTCTTTGAGGGAACCACCCTCTCCAAATTTCAATATATATATATATATATATGCGAATATGGAATCAGAATTTAAATTTTATTGATTTTTTGTTATCCCGGGTTACAATATACATTAATAATTGGAATAATATATTGGCTTCCAATTCAAATATCTTATATACTAAGTGGATTTCTTACTACAAATATAAGAGGTTGAGCATGGATTTACGGAATGACACTATATGCATGACACTATATGCACAATTAGTGAAAGTGGATTCTCGACAAACATCTTTCTTTGACTCGGAAAGTGGACTACTTTTAATAAGTAATAAACCCCTAGCTCTCTCTATATATATATCCCTGCTTGATTGCTTAATTTCTTTGGCAAGAAGGTAGAGCGAGGGTGCAAAGAACGTGGACATTTACTCTTTCATTTATTTTTCTTTATACTTTCTTCTTTGTTTTTTTTACCAAGAAAGATGACTTAATAATTGCCAAAACAACTAAAGAAACATGGTGCAGTAGACGCTGGCATCAGCTGACGGATAAAGTATATTCATTTAGCAGTGGAAACTATAACAACAAAAAGAAAAGGTTAAATAATGTATATTACTTCAAGATCGATCAGCATGAAATAGGACGTCGGAGTATGCTTTTGCCTTAGTTATCATGTATTTACTCTAATGCAATGCATGTAAATCTGCAAGTTAATAGGTTAATATAAGATCAACCTTTTCAAGGGCATTTTCTATTACAAGATTAGTAGAGTAGCATAGGAAGAGAAAGAAGGACTTACATATGGTATTTATAGACCTAGAAAAGACTTATGATAAAGTACCGAGAGAGGTCATGTGGAGATGTTTGGAGGTTAGCGGCGTTCCGGTGGCATATATTAGGGTGATAAAGGACATGTATGATGGTGCTATGACTCGGGTGAGGGCTATGGGAGGTGACCCGTATCACTTTCCAGTAGTGATGGGGTTGCATCGAGGATCGGCTCTTAGCCCTTTTCTATTTGCCTTGGTGATGAATGTGCTGACGTGGCACATTCAAGGGGAGGTGCCATGGTGTATGTTATTGGCCGATGACATAGTGCTGATTGATGAGACGAGAGACAGGTTAAAGCGAGGCTGGAGGTTTGGAGACAGACCCTAGAGTCTAAAGATTTCAAGTTGAGTAGGACCAAAACAGAATACTTAGAGTGTAAGTTCAGTGACAAAACTCATGAAGCAATCGTGGATGTGAAGCTTGATATATACCATAGTCGTCCTGAGGAGGAGTAGTTTCAAGTGTCTCGGGTCAATAATCCAAGGTAACGTGAAGATTGACAATGAGGTCTCCAACCGTATTGGTGCATGGTGGATGAAAAATGGAGGCTCGCATTCGGTGTTTTGTGTGATAAGAATGTGCACTAAAACCTAAAGGTAAGTTCTACATAGTGGTGGTTAGACCTACTATGTTGTATGGGGCTGAGTGTTGGTCAGTCAATAACTTGCATGTTAAGAGGATAAAAGTAGCATAAATGAGGATGCTGAGATAAATATGTGGACATACCAGGAGATATAAGATTAGGAACGAAGTTATTGGGGACAACGTGAGAGTTGCCCCCGTTGAGGACAAGATACGGAAACTGAGGTTGAGATGGTTCAAGCAATGAAGAGGAGGAGTACAAATGCTTCTGTTAGAAGGTGTGAGATGTTGGGCATGGCGGGTCTGAGAAGAGGTAGAGGTAGTCCAAAGAAGTATTGGGGAGAGGTGATTAGGCAAGACATGCCGTTACTTTATCTCACTGAGTACATGACCCAGGATAGAAGGGTGTGGAGGTCGAGTATTAAGGTAGAAGGTTGGTAGGTAATCGAGAGTTCCTTGTTCTTTTCTAGTAGTATTAGTAGCACTCTTGTTTTTTCATATTCTTTGACCTTTAGTATTTGCCTATTGTTTCATTCGCTTCGTGTATCGTATTTTCCTGATTGTTACTATTTGATGCTACTTTTTATTTTACTTCTTGTTGTCTTTTTTGCCCACTACAACATTTTGCATCTATAACTACGAAATCTTAGCTAAGAATTTAAAAATTATAGCTAATACCTAATAATAGCCACGAAAATTAGAATTTTATGGCTAACAACAACAACATACCCAGTATTATCCCACACCGTGAGGTCTGGGAAGAGTAGTGTGTACGCAGACCTTACCCATACCTTGTGAGGGTAGAGAGGCTGTTTCCAATAGACACTCGGCTCAGAAAAGCATAAGCACCACATTAATGAAAATACAGACAAGAAGGCACAGTACCAAAAAATCATATAAAAGCAGAATAAAAACAACAAGACAGTAAGGTGATCAACAATGAAGGATAACAACAGTTAGTCATAAAAACCTACTACCAACATAAAGCGAGACTGCATGCCAATACTACTGCTATGAACACTCTAGACTACCTACTCTACTACCCTAATTCTCGATCTCAACACTAGGTCATGTCCTCGGCCAGCTGAAGATGTGTCATGCCTTGCCTCATCACCTCTCCCCACCTCTTCTTTGGCCTACCTCCACCTCTCCGTAGGCCCTCTAATGTCAACCTCTCACACCTCCTCACCGGGGCGTCAGTGCTCCTCCTCCTAACATGACCAAACCACCTAAGCCTCGCTTCCTGCATCTTGTCCTCAATAGGGGCCACACCCACCTTGTCGTGAATAACCTCATTTCAAATCCTATATAACCTGATATGCCTGCACATCCATCTCCACACCCTCATCTCTGCTACCTCCATCTTCTGGACATGAGCGATCTTAATTGGACAACACTCATCCCCATACAACATCGTTGGTATGACCACCACTCTATAGAACTTACCTTTAAGTTTTGGTGGCACCTTCTTGTCACACAAAACACTGGAAGCGAGTCTCTATTTCATCCATCCCGCCCCAATACGATGCGTGACACTTCATCAATCTCCCCATCCCCCTGAATAATAGACCCAAGGTACTTAAAACTCCTTCTCCTTGGGATGACCTGCGAGTCCTGCCTCACCCCCTTTCCCATCCTTGAGCTTCGTCACTGAACTTACACTTCAAGTATTCTATCTTGGTTCTGCTCAACTTGAAACCTTTAGATTCCAGGGTCTGCCTCCATACCTCTAATTGCGCGTTCACACCTCTCACGTCTCGTCAATCAATATAATATCATCTACAAATAGCATACACCACGTCACCTCCCCTTGGATGTGGCACGTACGTACGTCCATCACCAGAGCAAACAAAAAAGGGCTGAGTGCCGACCTCTGATGCAACCCCATCATAACAGGAAAATGGTCCGAGTCCCCACCCACCGTCCTCACTCGGGTCATTACTCCATCATACATGTACTTAATCAACCTAACGTAGGCAACAACTACACCTTTAGCCTCCAAACATCTCCACAAAACCTCCACCAGAACTTTATCGTATGCCTTTTCTAAGTTGATGAACACCGTATGCAAGTCCTTCTTTCTCTCCCTATACTCCTCCATCAATCTCCTAACAAGGTGTATGACTTTTGTAATCGAATGCCCTGGAATAAACCAAAACTAGTTCTCGGAAATAGACACACTCCTCCCAACATTAACTCTACCACTCTCTACCTGACTTTCATAATATGACTAAGCAGCTTGATACCCCGATAGTTATTGCAATTTTGGATATCACCCTTGTTATTGTATATAGGAACCATTGTGCTTCACCTCCACTCTTCGGGCATCTTCTTCATTCTAAAATGGACATTAAATAACCTAGTGAGCCACTCCAAGCCTTCCTTGCCCGCACTCTTCCAAAACTCCACTGGGATTACATCTGGCCCGGTCGTTTTTGTCCCAGCTCATCTTACGCATATCCCCCTCAACTTCATCAACTGTAATCCGCCTACAATACCTAAAGTGACAACAAATCCCGGAGATCTCCAAATCACCCAGTACAATGCTCCTGTCCCCCTCCTCGTCCAAGAGACTATGGAAGTAGGTCTGCCATCTCCGACGGATAAGCCCCTCATCCAACAAAACTCTACCTTCTTCGTCCTTGATGTACTTCACTTGGTCCAAGTCATACAACTTGGCTAACCTGAACAACCTTTTATTCCTACCTCGTCCCTCGAGTTCCTCATACAAATGACTAAAAGCTGTAGTCTTGGCCGCTGTAACTGCAAGCTTTGTTTCTTTCTTAGCCTACATATAATGCTCCCTATTCGCCCTCTTCTCCTTCTCGTCTACACTTTCCACTAGCTTCAGATACAGTGCTTTCTTGGTTTTCACTTTTCCTTGCACCTCTCCATTCCACCACCAGTCTCCTTTGTGACCACCAGAGTAACCCTTTGAGACCCTGATGTTCCGTAGAATTTTGACACTTTTGATACTAATTACATAGACTTTTTTTTATAAGCAAATCCACTAGGCAGAGCCTAGGGCTAGTTTTATTAATAACAAAAAGAAAAAGAACCACATAGGAAAAGTAAAAATAAGGGGGACAATAACACCAGTAGTGTTGCCTCTATTCCTTGACTATATAATCACTCCTCTGCGCCTCACAATGCCCTATATGGAAGCCTCATGTAGAGGATCATGGTGTAGCTGCCGGCAAAGTCTCACGGGGGCATATAATCTCATAGCCGCTTGGGTATTTTCCCAAAGGCATAGGACCTGGGTAAATACTACTGGGCTAAACCTTACCTTACTAATCCTATCGAGGCATAAAAAGCCTCATCTACTAGCATGCATGTAAAAAGTACGAACTAAAAAGTACTATATATTCTATGGTCATCACAGAGTTTATAGCATACTCTGTGATGATATTACAAATGAGTATACTAATATAGTGATATAATACAATGTAGTAATAACTAAAGTCTTGTCCCTTCTTGCCAAAGATTGCAACTTCTTCAATTTGTAGTTCCTTTTCATCTTCATCCCATCTCTTCAAAATATCTTCAAAGTTCATGACTTCTTTTTTGAACGATTGGATATCGTAGATGTGGTTGTGGCAGCTTGTTTCTTCTTGGCGACTCTCATAGAAAATCGCCTAACATTTTCTTCCTCATTCAACCTGTCGTCCCAACTCTCTTTCCTTGTATGTGTCTTCTTGCTTTGTCCGCTATGCCTTGGTGATAAATCACCTTTCCTTGTTGCCTCTGGCCGAAACTGTTGTAGCATTGCCTCTTCCTCACCTTCTTCATAAAAATCTCTCCCCAAGTTCCCCGGAGTTGGCATGTCTTGAAATAGATCTTGGGCCACCAGTGCTCCATGATCTTGGGACCAATGCTCCATCTTGTTTATTAGCCACCATTGATTTGTTCTACTGTTTTGCTAAGTCTTGCACCTTATTCCCGTTCTTGTTTACACGACCAGTACTAAAAGACAGGGTATTAAGCAGATTTGTAGATTTAGAACTTACCAACGCGTCCAATAGTTTCTAGTCCTCCAACGTGATAACTGGTGCATTTATATCCTACCGCTGTCCAGCATTTGAAGGCTTTGCTACAACACCTTTAGTGCTTAAAATCTGTTGCTGCTGTCCAGCATATGTTGGAGTTTTTGTAAGAAGTTGCTGCTGCCCAGTTTTGGTTGTTACTGCCATTTGCATCTTATTACCACCTGGAGTGTTTGTACTAACGTGTTGCTGGCCATCTTTTGAAGTCGTTGTTGCATTTTGATTATATTCTCTTGTAGAGTTTCTAAGGACAAAAGCTGGAGCCCTCGCATTAAGCTTGCTCGAGGAGCTGCCAAATTTTGTTAACGATGGTGATCCAACTGAAGGAACGTCTTCACCTTCACTCTCTTGATCAGCATTGTCGGTCGAATCCCCAGCAACCTCATCGCCCCAGTCCTCATTGCCATACTCCTCACTTTGATCCGCCAAAGTTTGGATTTAATAACCTTATCCCTCACATTTGCTTGAATAATTTCGTTGTTATTTCCCGTGGACATCATCAACTGTCGAGAACCACCACTATGCTCTCCAAACGACTCCACAATTTGGGAAGGAACTTCCTGCGCCGATGTATTCAAGGTGACCAAAGGTTGTTTGATCATGGGATTGGCATTCATCATCATAGCAACCTGAGGTTCTTTTATTATTCTAGTCACCTCTGGGTTGGATATATACATTATTGGAACAACTACATGTTGATTTGGAGCAGATTGCAAAAGCGCATCAAAGGAATTCGAGCAAAATTCTTTTGAGACAGTAATTCGACCACCTGGAACACTTACTGTTTGCTGCTGTTTTCGCAGTTTTGGAGATGTATTTTGCCTAGTAGAAGATCGAACCACCATTGTCCAGTCTTCCCTAGTTGATTTCCTTGCTATTTCATCGTCCACAGACTTAATATCCCTTGATCCAGTAACATGTCCAGCAGTTTCCCCGTTACTGCTGGAATTTTCAGCTTGCAAACCAATATCACGAACCTCCTTGTCACTTTTAGGTTCAGCAGCACTTTTTGGAGGGTGTTTAGCTTGTTCAAATAGTCCCTTAGCACCTGTAGCAGTTGTACTAGGCAAAACACTAACACCTTCCAGTTCTTGTCCCTCCTTGTGTCCATCAGTAGCTATAGGACTTGTTGTTCTTTCAAGAAGATCAACCACAACAGAAGGTTTAACACCCCTAGATATAGCTCGATCAACAGAAGAATTCAATGCAACAATATCATCCAAATTCGAACCAGTAGTAGCTGCAACAGTTTTACATGGTGCTGCAGTATCATTCAAAGTCACATTCACCCCAGATTGCAAGTTCAAAGTCTGCTGCTGCTTACAAGCCTGCGTAACAACTGTAGCATTAGGAATAACTTCATCTGTAACAATTACACCAGTAGGGATATCCACATTTTTCCTTGACAAGTTAGTTTGTTCTCCAGCACTTCGATCACCTTCCTTCAATCCCCTCCTCTCATTCAAAATTTGACGCAGATCACCAGTGTACTTTTCCCCAGCATCTTGATCTTGAAGAACTTCAACTTCTTCAATCCCAGCATCATTGTGTGTCTTTTTTCGATTTATATCGACATGTATTCTCATCGTGGCCCTTGAGTTTACAACAATTACAGTACAAAGGCAGATTGTCATACAAAATTTCTTGAAACACTTCAATAGTTTTTCCAGAAGTTTTATCCAAACTTTGAATCCTCACACGTTCCGGATGCTTGTCCATTAGGTCTAAGATCTCTTTTACCCTAGCTGTGCTTGGTCTGGATTTAATTTGCGACGCTTTGTCAATGGCAATAGGTTTTCCAGCAGCATAAGCGATTTATAATAATGAACGCATTGCAAATAACTCCGGGGACAGATTCGGCAACGAAATCCAAACCACCGCCATTGTAGTTTCTTCGTTTGGATTAAATCCAATTGTCCATGGAAAGACTCTATACTGATGTTCTTCACCATTACAATGAAAATAATTGACTGAACGACTTAAAGCATTCACATAATCATCATATTAATCAAACCTTAATAACAATTGTCGTGGCGCGAGTAACCCTACGAGGCAACGACCTTTTGAACCAAGATGTTTTGGTAGCAGTAGTCGTAATTCTTTAAGTTCTGGAGCACCTGGCGATAATTTAAGAACTATAGCTTGATGTAAATCTTCCTCCATGGCAAATTGTTGACGTTCCTCCATTGTAAAAGAAATAGTTGGTTCACCATGAACATAGTTGATCGATTTCAGTGCTGTTTTTGTGATTGTTTGCGGCTGCTTTTCTGTTATGATTTGAGCAGCATATGTAGGTTTATATGGTGTCTCTCCCACAGCCAAAGATTGGGGAGAGATAGGCGCAGCCATGGCTTCCCTAGTTCGCCATTCAAATCGCCTTTGAGAGAGAGAAGAGAGCGTTCACGCGCGTGGGTTTGGGTTTGGAGAGAACGTTTTTGGGTTTGACATAGAGGTTATTACATAGACTTTAGCTCGTAAAGAATTTTTAGTTATTTCTTATGATGTTTTGTAGTGTACGAGACTTGAAGAACCAAAAAACATAGAAAAGAAGTCAAAAAACCCATAGAAGGGCAGAAATGCGGCAGGTTTGCGGCCCGCACCGCAAATTGAATCAGGTTTTCCAGCCATTGAAGAGAAGAATATGCGGTCCATTATGCAGCTGCATAACGCTTCTGCGGATCGCATAATGACCGCACAATTGCAACATGAGATCTTGCTGGAGCATATTTGCGATGAAGTTGCGGTCGCATAATCACTATGCGGACCGCAGAATGAAAATGCGATGGAGAACTGGGATACAAGTCTTGTGATTATTCTTGTATTTTAGTATGAGTAGCTAGTTTTAAATACTAAGGCGGTGGACCCTAAATGGATGTAATGTTAATAGGTGTTTACCATTGAATTATATATAATGGTTGGTTGATATTTATTCATTTCTCATGCTTCATTTATTGTTGGTGGTTGCAAATATTAACTAATTCTATTTTACTCTTTCTTTACTTGAAAAAGTGGATTAGAGTTTGGAAGAATTGAATATAAAAAACTCAAGGATTTATACCTTGTTTAATAGAATCGCTTAGGAATACATGGATTCTTTTTGGTATAAATTGGTTATTCTTAATTGCAACTCTTTTATATTTGGAAAAATCATAAAGAGAAAATACTACCCAACTATTGGGAAATATTGGGTAGTCACTTAGAAACCATTTGCATATCAAAGGTCCTTCCATTAGAAATATATCATATTAACACCAATAACATTACATTCCATTGAAGGAGACACAACCTTGGTTTCCTTAATCAAATTAATTACATTCTCACAAAACAATAGTCTTCTTTACTACACATAATTACAACACTCTTTTTAAGCTAACGGAATAGAATTACGATTTAAGTCAAGTTTCACACTATTCAAGTAATCTTTTCACACCTATTCCCTGTGGGATTCGACCCCAACCTAATTGGATTATTATATTTAACATCGACCGCCTTACACCATTTATTTAGGTGTAATTTGAGCGTATCAAATTTTGTCGCCGTTGCCGGGGAATACATTTTTTGAAATTACTATTTAGTGTGTGCTTTTTACGTCTTGCTTTACTTTACGTCTTTTTCTATTCCATCACACTTTGCTTGATTTGCTTGGTGTTACTAGGTAAACATGGCCGAGTATGAAGAAGAAGAGAACCCTTTTGCGGATATATATGAGTACATTGAGGATACAAATGCCATTGTCCCTCCATGAGTTGATGTTGCCACCTTCAAGGTGGAAAACATTTTAATCCTAATGCTCAAAGCAGAGAGGCTTTCCGGAAATTCCACCGATAATTATCCGACACAACATATCAGAAACATTTTGGGTGTGTGCGCGATGCACAAGCAGAACAACATTTCAGATGATGCCTTAAGACTGAGAGTGTTCAAGTACTCACATGCTGGATAGGCAAGGAAATGGATCCAAAATCTACCACCTTATTCCATTCACTCTTGGCCTGAACTCGTCCGAGCTTTCCTAGCTAAATGGTTCCCGCAAAGCAAGAAATTCAAGCTCCGGGATAAATTTTCTTGTTCAAGAAACTACCAGGGGAACACCTACATGAGGCATGGGATCAATTCAAGCTATATCTAGTGAGGTCGCCAAATCATGGTTTTCTGGGTAATATCTTGTTGGAGAAGTTTTGCATGGGCTTGGATCCTTTGAACCAATCCATAGCCAAAAATGCAGCGGATGCATCTTTTATGGATAAAACATTTACAAGGGTCACACAAATTCTTGACAAGATGACAGAACATAACAAAGCTTGGCACTCAGAAGACACTACGAGTGGAATTGCATATGGTACTCCCTCCTTGACCAACATGATTAAGGAGAATCAAGAGAGAGATCAAGTAATTTCCCGGCTTGCTACCAACATTAATGTGTTGACCAAGATGTTCACTGAAAGCTAAACAAAAAAGGTGAATGTTGTGGAAGATGTGCAATCCTTGTCAAATGAAGATTGCGAGGAAGAAAATTATGTCAACAACTCTCAAGGTGGTTACCAAGGTTCCGGACAACAAAACCAATATAGGTCTAACCCTCAAGGGCAATGCCATCAACAATGGAGAAATGATCAAGGTGGTTCAAGTCAAAGTAATTGGAGTAACAACAACAACAACTATTCACATCGGAGTTCAAACCCCTATGTTCCACCAAAGGGGAAATCCTTTAACTCTTCGCATTGGAAGGAAAGTTCTTCAAGTGAGTCCAAATTGGAGAAAATGCTTGAAAGAGTATTTCAAAATCAAGAAAGAAACAACACTTCAATGAAGAACATGGCCGAACTTGTGGGATCACACACCGCATCCATACAAAATCCAGAAATGCAAATGAGAGATCTATCAAGAGAGGAAAATACGAAGAAAAAGGGCGCACTCCCAAGAGATACAATAGCAAACTCGAAAGGTAATGATAGTGGTCCAACTTCTCATTGTATGGAAATCACAACTCGAAGCAGGAAAATACTTCAAGGAGAGAATGAACAAACGATTGAAGTGTAATATTTTGAACAAGAGGTTGAGGCACAAGTTGAGGTGCCAATTGATGTACTTGGCCTAGTGAAGCCTTAATCGAGCAAGTCTTTAAGTTGTTCCTTCAATTCCCTTAGCTCTGCAGGAGCCATTCTGTAGGGAGGAATGGATATAGGTTGCGTATCAGGAAGAAAATCTATAGCGAAATCGATTTCCCTTTCGGGGGGAATTCCTGGAAGCTCGTCAGGGAATACCGTCGGGAATTCATTCACAATAGGAACCGACTGAAGAGTCGCTGACTCCTTATCTATATCCCTGACATGAACCAGATGGTATATACAACCTTTAGCAATAAACTTCCGAGCCCTAAGGTATGAAATAAACTTACCCTTGGGCGTGGCTGCATTACCTTTCCATTCAAGGACATGCTCACCAGGAAAATGAAATCGGACCAACTTTGCACGACAATCAATATTAGCATAACAAGCTGCCAACCAATCCATACCCATAATGACATCGAAGTCTAGCATAACCAATTCCACAAAATCAACAGAAGTTGGACGGTCATTAATTAACACTGTACAACCTCGATAGACATGATTAGCTACAATAGAGTCGCCAACTGGCGTAGACACCTCAACTGACTGTGGCAACAACTCAGATCTCATGTCAAGCTTACCAGCAATAAATGGAGTAATATATGAAAATGTAGAGCCGGGATCTATCAAGGCGTAAATGGCATGAGAATGTATTGTTAATATACCTGTGACAACATCTGGGGATGCCTCTAAATCCTGTAGGCCTGTGAGTGCATAAAAGCGGTTCTGGCCACCACTAGAACCTGAGGTGTCTCCTCCATCTCTCCCCCCTACCACGGCCCTGAGTAGGCTGTGGACCTGGTCGGGGAGCACGAACTGAGGGCGAAGAGGCTGTTGTGGATCCTGAAGGCTGAGATGGTGCACCTCTGCCTAACCCCGGGCACCGGCTAATAAAGTGTCTTGTCTGCCCACAATGATAACATCCACTCGAACCCTGTCTACACTGCCCGATGTGCAGCTTACCGCTCTGAGTACATGGAGGAGTAGGTTGTCTCATCTGTGCGGAACGCTCGTGTTGGCGACCCTCAGGCTGGCCTGAGCTCTGCCCCGGTCCTGATTGAATATAACGATCAAACCGCTGGCCCTGTATCTGTGGTGAGAAACTACCTGCTGACCGAGGTGGATATCGATGGAGTGGGGGCCTAAAATCACCACGTGGCTCCCTATAAGACCCCATAGTACGAGCCCTCTTACTCTGCTCCCTATCTCTGTGAGTATCACGAATTCGACGGGAAAGGTCCTCTGTAGTCTGAGCAAAAGCCTGTATGCAGGAAATATCTACATCATCCGATAGGGATGCTACCCTACAGTCTCTAATCAGATGATCCCCCAAACCATCCACATAATGATGAACTCTAGCCCTCATGGTACGTACGATATCTGGTGCATACCTCGCCAAAGAATTAAACTTATGGTAATAATCCCTCACATTCATATCCCCTGCTTCAGGCTAAGAAACAGGTCAAGACGGGCCTCCCGAACCTCCCGTGGCAAATAATGGGCTAAAAACGCCTCAGGGAAGTCCTCCTATTCTGCTGGCGGAGCATCAGGTCCTCTAGATCTCTCTCATGCCTCATACCATAGGACAACTACATCACGTAGTCGAAAAGATGCCAACTCCACAGGTCGGTGACGGAGGCATGCATCACCCTCAATACTCTATACATATGGTCTATAAAGTCCTGGGGATCCTCAGTGGAACTGGATCCTGTAAATAATGGAGGGGCCAAATAAAGAAACTCTCGTATTGTCGAGCTTCTTGTACGATCTCTCCGGGCATCTACCCCCGACTCTAGCTGTCGCTCATGAATAGAAACCATTCTAGTCAGCAACTGAACTGCCTCCCTTATCCCCTGCTCCCTAGTCTCTGATGGGGGAACAACAGGTGCTGGAGGTCCTGTGTCTCTAGCTGCCTCAGGTACCAATGGAACTGGTGAGGATGGGGGTACTGCATCTCCCTGGGCTCCAACAAGTGCTGGGGAAGCTGAAACTAGGGGTACTGGAGACTCACTGTGTGCCTCTAAGGGAAATCTATCTCTCTGACCCGGTGGGGAACGACTGGTACTTTCCCCCGGATCCATACCTATCTCTCGCTGTGCCATCTCCTGAGCGTAGGTAGCATGTTAGATAAGAAATATAAAGCACGATTTATGTTCCATATGTTCTTATAACTTTGCTCTATGCACGATCTATTAATTGAAAGAAATGTAACCATTCCTAAATGCCTCATAGCCTCCTGATTATAAGTGTGGTGCACAACACACCCATAAGCAAGACTCTACTAGACACGGCTTGTGGACTCCCTGGGATACGACCTGCTTTGATACCAAGTTTGTCACGCCCCTAAACTAGGGGAGGCACGACTGGCACTCGATATTGTATTCGATCGAGTTAGCCATTAAACATACTAGCTAACTAAACTGGGGGCCCAACAGATCGGGCATCACAACATCTGAAATACTAAGCCTGGACTGTTAAGGTCATGACCTGAATAACAATAAGTCATATAAACAAAGGTAGACAAGCCAAAATAATAAAGTACTAGCAGACCGACGAGGCCGCGACTGAAGACATACATGCCTACACACATATATATACATGCCAAGCCTATGGGCTGGAGACTGAAAGTTGCAAAAAGAAACCCAGAATAGTGTGTCCACAATAGCCTCTTAGAGTATCATAAGCACTGTTGGAACAAGGCCTCGACTATACCTAAACTGTACAACAAAAGTAACCATCCTATGAAAGCTCCAGGAAGAGGTGGAGCTTACCAACTCACAGCTGAACCCCAAAATCCTAGCGGAGGGGTCGATCAGAGTCCCTACCTGGACCTGCACGCACGAAACAAAAATGCAGTGTCCCCAGGCAACGGGACATCAGTACGAATGAAAATGTACTGGTATGTAAGGCAGAAAGTAGAACCATACATAGCTGATGTAAAAAGGGTAATAGAGATACCACCTGACACTGAAACTCTGATAGCCTCCATGGCTGACATCCGACCTCATAGTAATCAAATATGCATGGTATGCTCGTGTAATCGTATGTCGTGAATACATATATATTGATGCAAATGCATGACATACCCAACCAAATGCTAGCAATGGCGGTCTCTCCCGGTAGCTAACCGGTATCATATTGCCAACCTGTGGCTATCTGTACAATATATATAGTCTTTCGGGCAAATAGGCCCCTTACCTCCGATTATAGCTCGAAGTCCATGCATAATATGCCATGTATGATATGAACTTTGAATGCACATAATAGGCCATAACAAGAACTTAGCCAATCTTGGCTCATTGACACTCTTATTCTCATAATCTCATAATCACCTTCGTATCGCATACAAATGTCTCGTGGAACCTCATATGTTTTTTGAATAAGCTTGAAAACTTAACTCGACTTTTAGAAAGATAACTTAACTCTGAAGATGTTCATAAAAAGCTTAAGGTGCTTCACTTAGTCCTTATACCTGATTTCTTGATAATTAGTAAAAGCAAGTATTTCAAAAATCAAGTGTTTAGTAGTTTAAACATAAAAATTATATTTGAGATTTTTACGAAATCGACGTATCACTTTAGAGATTTTAAAATAAACTTTAACAAGGAAGAATGAANGTGTTTTAGTAGTTTAAACATAAAAATTATATTTGAGATTTTTGGAAATCGACGTATCACTTTAGAGATTTTAAAATACACTTTAACAAGGAAGAATGACTGATCGCAAATACTAAATGCCTTTATTTTTAAGTCACTCAACCCAAAGACGAATAAGAATTCATATATATGGACATATAGTTAAAAAAGTCGACAAAATGACATATATAGATGCCGAATACCCTATTTAACCGAACGAGTTGATTATCAACCTAATAGCATCATGAAAATACTTCAGCTACAATACCAATGCCTTTCTCAGAAGGTCTTTCTAGCAATAGAATAGTAAAATACCACATTTGGCGTCTTAGGAATTTTCCAGAATTCGTGCTAAAAGGAAGGACGGAGCTTAGCCTTAACATACCTTTCCAACGAACGTCCGAATGCCGGTAGTTCCTTCACGAACGTTGTTCCTTACGTCCTAAGCTTCGCAAACACTATATATATGCAGCTTATACGCACCTATAAACAGTTCATAATTGAGTTTAAATCGGCAGATTTTTCATATGACCCTAACTTGACGAAACGTCCGTAGAACTTTGTAAAAACGATCATAAAAGAGTCCGAAGATGATTACCTTGGCAAACCAAGTATAAAGCTTGAAGAAACAACAAGAACAACAAATTCCTATCTTCCAAAATAGCTCCAAACACAGCTAATAGAAGGGGAAAACGATTGCAAAGTGTAGAGATTGCGTTTCTAGGCACGGGGGCAAACTTTAACGATAGAAATCGTAACAAATGTACCTTAATCACTCAAGACCATCATGGAACCCTCTCTTCAGTTTTCTCACTGTTTTGGGACGAAGGTGAAATGTTTTTGGGTCTTAAAAGTCGGATTTTCCGACTTATACTACTTGTTTGACCCGACCCGGCTCGCGACCCGGTTTCAGCCCGGACAGTCTGTGGTAAAACAGTCATAACTTCTTACTCCGATGTCGGTTTTATGTGGGGCTTTTTTGGTTGCAAACTAGACTCGTAGACCTTCGATTCGGGAGGTTGTGGGTCCCATAAATCTTTATATATTGGGAGAAATGATCTGATACATTTGACCCAAAGTTTAGAAAATTTATTAGAGAAATTTACGATAACTTTTGCCGACCTTTATTTCGCAACTTGCTTGACTCCAAAAATTAACATGTGACCTGTGTGATATTATAATACCTCATAACACATTATTCTTAGCATATTAGACACTCTTAGTCTTATTCCACAAGTGCAAGTTAACTTAAACCTTCCAAACGTGTNTTGTTCCTTGATATTACCACACATTTTCAGTCTTATTATCCCAATGTTCTATACGCAATCATATATACCTAATATAACCACGCCATTTTACGTATATTACGTAAGAGAAGAGAAAAAGAGAAAAAAAAAATAACACATGGGGTCTCACATTTCCGGCTCACCGGTGCTAATTTTCTTAAAGAGGCTGCCACCAGCTGGAACCTCAATGAAGACCCTTCTCATCCCCCTGCTGGAAGACCCTTCTTCTATAATAGAAGGCATGGAAGCAGGGACTGATGGGGCAGCAGAAGAGACAGAAGGGCCGGGAGCCAAAAGAGTCGCGGGCACTTCAATAGAAATGGAAAGAGGAGAAACTGAAGAAGTAATAGGAATTGAAGAATAGACAACGACAGCAACTTGGGGAGCAGCGATATCAGCAAAACGCGGGTAAATGGTAGCTAGAGGAACATCATCAGGGTCCATTTCAAACCCTTCCTCAAATAAACGCTCAGCGGGATCTCGAGATGGAGATTGAGATCGATCTCGAGAAGAAGAAGACCTGGTGGCCAACACGGAGGAAAGAGGCGCGGGAGTAGACTCGTCGTCCAAAATTACCCGCCTTCTTCTCACCCGGTGCACTAAAGCACCCTCTTCTTCACCCTCATCTTCCCCTCCAGAGCGGGAATCCAGGGCTTTCCTTTTCGAAGCACTCGTCAGAATACTCTGAGCACGGGACAAAGACATCCTTGGAAGTGAGGAAGATACCCCACGGGTAGAAAATCCTATCAGAAAAAGGAAAAGAGTTAATAAAAAAAACTCAGGCAAAGAAAAAAGTGAGAAAAACTCTACTTACCATGGGTCTTAACAATCCACTTGTACTTTGCTGAAAAGTACTTCCAAGATCTTTCCTCGGCAGGAGCAGCAGTCAACATTCTTTCTACCCAACCACGGATGTCGGAGACATTCTCGACAACACTCATAGTTGCTATGAATAAGAGGAAAACAGATACGGTGTTATAAACACCAAGTAAATTTTATTACAAGTAAAATAGATGCGAATCAAAGTACTTACGTGCACGATTCCACTTCTCAGGGAAGGGAATATTATTCTCACCCACTAAAGCAGCAGTGGGAACAACCACGTACCTAAGGTACCAACCTTTGTCTTTATCATCACCAGGGGTTACTAGAACCCTCTTGCTCCAGGCAACTAAAGTAAAAACCCTTGGCGGAATAAAGCGGGAGAATATAAATGCAGCAGATGATGAAGTGTAAAAGGAACGGAAACCTTTGAAGCCAGGACTCTCAAACAGGCAACAACACGCCATATTAGGGGACCAACTTGTCCTAAGCAAATATTAAAAAAGCGACAAAACTCTATGATCACAGGATCAACAGGAGGCTGAAATCCTAACGTGAAAGGATAAGTGAAAACGTAAGAAAAACCCGTTTTAAAGGATGTAATCCTTTGAGTACTACTTGGCACAAGGACATGAACATTAGACTCCCAAAAACATTCCCTACGAACAACAGGAATATGACCAACAGTAATAATAGTGGCGTATTTCTCAATACTATCCAGGGAATGAGCTTGTTCGGTAATGGGAGAATTTACTTCTGGAAAAGTTATCTCAGAAGGGATGATTTCATCAACTCTAGGTTCATGAAATTCATCCCTACTCCTAAAAATAGAATGAGAAGATCTACCTCTCGGAGAAAACAACGTCCTAGCAGGAGAAGGAGAAGAAGAACCTCTAACGGAGGTACGTCCTAGGCTCCTTAATCGGCCGCCTCTTCGACTCCTCGTCGGAGCAGAAGAAGAAGCCAGAGCCTCAACATTAATAACCTTTTCAAGCTGGCCTAAGGAAGACATTTATAAAGTCCAGGAAGAAATTCTTTCACAAAGAGAAGATTGAGCTGTAGAAGTTTTTTCGTGCTAAGGAAGAAAAGAAGAAGATTATTTATACTTAATGGAAACCGTCAAAGCTTGTAAAAGGTAATGATGGAAAGTCATAATCAAAAGTGTCACTTGGGGACTGATGCAGCCGCAAAAAAACCCTAAAAGGCACCGGGTCGTTTCAGAACCAATCAGAAACGAACACGTGGAAAAAGAATACAAAGTGTCGAGGTAAAGCGGCGGAAAAATATTCCCACCATAAATGAACATCCACTTACCAAGTATTATACGCTCAATACATGGCAAGTGGGGGGACTATCTGTATTGGTAAAAAAAATATATAGCCTTACACGTGTACAGATTTTGGATGACTCAGCCAACCAAGTGGACCAATCAAAATATCACACGCGGACGCAGGATAAAGAGATACGCTCGATACAAGGAATTAGCCACGGAAATATCACCAAAAAAGAAAAGGCACGGTCACAACGAATCCAGACGCAATAACAGGCCGATTCGAAGATCAGCAATCAATGTCCCGTACGTTATGCAACTCCTAAAATAACAGTTACTATTCATCTTTGTAACGCCTCATAAATGCAATAATTAAGCATTTAATAGGCTTCATGACAGAAATACAAACGTTGTACTAGGAGACCATCCCTATAAAAGGAATGTTAATGTAACAAACAAGGGGATCCGATTTTTGGGAAATAAAGGCTACTTTTATTCTTCCGTTCTCAATTATCGATATCTATTCTCTATTTGATTGATTTGATTATCAGTAACCAGAGTTTTTCTTAAATTAAGCTTTAGTAAAAAAGAATTCATTTTTTGGTTAAACACATATATTGGCATTGTCTAGCACATTCGCTCCTTGGTATGCCGACATCGCTAACTTTTTGGTTAGTGACCTTGTTCCCGATGGATTGGAAGCCTATCAAAAGAAAAAGTTCTTGTGGGAGTGTAGGCAATACTATTGGGAGGAACCCTTTTTGTTCCGTATTTGTGCCGACAACATCATTCGGCGGTGTGTTCCGGAAGACGAGGTAATGCCAATTCTCAAGGCATGCCATGACTCCTTGGTTAGGGGTCATCATGGAGGAATCCGTACGATGGCAAAAGTGCTTGAAAGTGGCTACTATTGGCCAATCTACCAAGACGCAAATCAAATGGTCAAGGCATGTGATCAATGTCAAAGACAAGGGTCAATTTCTAAAATACATGAGATGCCTATGAACTTTGTAATGGAGGTCGAGATATTTGATGTGTAGGGGATAGACTTCACGGGTCCCTTCGTGAGTTCTTATGGAATTCCATATATCTTGGTGGCTGTGGACTACGTCTCCAAATGGGTCGAGGCAATCTCCCTTCCCAACAATGAGGCAATGAGTGTAACCGCATTCTTGAAGAAGAACATATTTACGCAGTTTGGTACCCTCACGACCATCCTTAGTGATGGTGGTTCTCACTTTTGCAACAAGGCCTTCACCGGGCTGCTCAAAAAGTATGGCGTCAAGCACAAGGTGGCCACACCTTATCATCCTCAGTCGAGCGGTCAGGTTGAAGTTTCCAACATGGAGATCAAAAACATCCTAGCAAAAACTGTTAATGCAAACATGACTAACTGGTCAAGGAAGCTATATGATGCGTGGTGGACATATCGCATAGCATTTAAGACTCCCATTGGCACCTCACCGTACCAGTTGGTTTTTGGTAAGGTGTGTCACTTTCCAGTGGAGCTTGAACACAAAGCCATGTGGGCATTGAAAAAGTTGAATCTTAATTGGGCCGAAACTGCTAACCTAAAAATGACACAACTCAATGAGATGGAAGAATTTCATCTCCGTGCCTATGAGAGTGCATCCATGTATAAGGAGAGAATGAAGTTTGTTCATGACAAGAAGATTTTGAAGCGGAAATTCAAATTCAGTGACTTGGTCTTACTCTTCAACTCAAGACTCAAGTTATTTTTGGGACTACTCAAATCCAAATGGCCTGGCCCGTTCAAAGTTGTGAATGTGTCCCCCTATGGTGTTATTGAATTGGTTCGGAGGACGGGACTCGAACTTTCAAAGTAAATGGCCAACGGGTCAAGCATTACCTCGGTACGACAGGATAAAGGCACTTGGTAGAAGCATTTTCTCTTAAGGATATTCCTACACCAGCCTTCATAAATGGATAGCCCAAACAGGGTCAACATCGTTGTGCCGCGATGTTAAATCAAGCGCTTCTTGGGAGGCAACCCATGTGTGGTAACATTGTTTTGTTAAATTTTAATTTCTGTAGGTTTAGCTATTAGTGTTGAGTATTTTGACGTGTGTGTTAGAATGCAAGTAGCTCAAAATCAATGAAACAGGGTGCAAGGACTGAGGTAAATGAAGAAAAAAAAGGACTCGTGGTCTGCGGCAACTATGCGGTCGCATAATGACTCTGCGGACCGCATAATGGTCGTAGACAGAGTCAGAAAGAAATGCAAGTTTGGTCCACAAAAATGCGGTGAGATTTCCATTTCTGCGGCCCGCATAACAATTATGCGACCGCAGAATGTTTCGCACAGTGAAGTTGAGCGGCCCAATCATTAACCTATTGCATAATACATATGCGACCGCATAACGTGCTATGCGATCCACTTGTCCGTCGCGAAGCTCACAGGTATTAAACCCTAATCCTTTCGCATATCAGTTGCACACCCTCACCCTCACTCCACGCAAGCAACGCACAACACAAACAAAATCAAAAAACACAAATAAGGAGAAAAACAATAAAAATCCAAAAACATTGGTAATTCTTCAATTGCTCAGACATCTGGTATGTAATTTTCCTGCCTCTCTTTCGTAATTACGTTGAATAAGGTCGTGTGTTTGCACTCCTTCTTCTCAATTCCTTGTTGTGGGGATAAAAGTGTGCCCAATTGATTCGAATTTTTTTGTTTAGGGGCACAGTAATGCTGGGGGTAGAATAGGGTGAGAGACTTCATACACATGCTAGGATTAAAGACCATGGGGTTGGGTAATTTTTCCATGGCATGAGTGTGCAATGTATGAGATTTCTAGAGTGTCTATAAGTAAAATGGTCGGCTTTTTTACTGAGGAAGACGGTCTTAGCGGTCCGCATAATTGGTTTGTGGTCCGCAAAGTGGTCACAAATTGGTGCCCTAGGTGGCCTACTGAGAAGGAACTTTGCGGTTGAGTTTGCGATCGCAGACTCATTTCACGAACCGCAAAACTATCGCAGACTGAGGCAGATAAATTGCCCATCCAGTGAGCAGAAACAAGACTACTCTGCGGACGCATAACCTGTTTTGCGAGCCCTTTCGCGATCGCAAACTTGCTTTGGATCTTGAGTGCTTCAATTATGCGATGGGTTTGCGGTTCGCATAGTTGTTATACGATTACATAACTCATCGCAAATCTTCTTGCCCCTTTCATACTCTCTCAATATGTTCCTAATGCTATATCAACCACTCACCAACTGTTTCATTGACAGGAATGGCACCAAAAAACTCTCCGCGATCATTGCCCGCTCGAGGAAACAAATGGGTTGCTTCTCTGAGCCAACAAGCACAACAATTCAACCGCCCAAGGCCTGAAACAGGTCAAACGCCCAAGGCCTGAAACAACCCGAAGCACTTCTGAGAACTCCTCCCAATCTGAAGAGGAGGAGGCACAAACTGATCTCATGCTATTCGTTGACCTACATGCTGAAACACGCCGGAAGAGGGGGGAAAATCTTAGATTTGGGGTCACAGGCTCGTGGCTCAGTTTTGTATGCTCCCGTCTGATACCTACTAGAAATGAAACAGGCATAAACATCAAAAAGGAAATCCTCATTCATGCATCATGATGGGCATAAAAGATGATGTGGGAGAAATTATATTCAAGGAGATTGGGATCAGAGCGAACCAGAAAGAAACATCACTTCCTTTCCCGTGTTTGATCACGACGCTGTGGAAGTGCTTTCTATCCCCAAACATGTCCGCATTGAAAAGGCTCTCCAAGATATTGACATCACTCGGATCAGTGATGCAGCAGACAAGGTGGTGGACAACCCACCAGTGACCTCACTCAATCCTCCATCAGACTCAGCAACACCTACTGCTCCCTCACTACCTGACACTCCCTCTGCACCAGCCACCTCTACAGTCACTCCTAAGACAACCACTACGCATCCACCTGCTTCCTTACCAGCTCTATCAAAGATGGGTCTACTGGCCCAACATGCCAATGCCAAGGTAGACAGACTAACAAAAGAACTCCCAGCTCTTATCAGGCAAGCCATTGCCCCTATCCAAGCTTCTATGAGCGTTCTTCAACAATAGAAAAAGACTTTATATAATGGTTTATGTCCTTATTTGGTTTCAAGAAGCTCAATACTATGAAGATCGCCTCAAGCACTTTGAAGTGAGACTTGATAGGGTCGAGAGAGGCGAAGCTGGAGATATGCCTCAACTCCAGAAGGATGTCACATAGCTGAAATCAGACCGCACAAGATGTAGAATTTGGAGTTTGACTTGACCTCCTTCCTCCCGGAGGAAGGGGAGCAGGGCACTAGCACTTCCCAAATTACGAGCTTGGACCTTCATTTCACTAACCTTATGAAAACTCTGGAAGACAAGGGTACAGAGACTTCAAAGGCTCCGGATTTTGTTGTACACATTGACACTCCTTCAGATGAGGGATGCGGAGAGTCGGAGGGGAAGTCTGATGAGGGGGATACTGAGGAGGAGGAAACTGATGAAGAGGCATTGATTGAGGAGACTGAGGATCAACGGGGCAATAGAGGCAAGCAAGTTGCTATTTCTAGAGATGCACATGATGAAGAAGAAGCAGGCGTGCAGACAATAATTGCACACTCTATTGCGGACATGGTCGCCAAGGCCAATCCATCGACCACGCAGCCATCACTAGTACAAAGTGGAAATTTGTGAGGTTGACTATTGTGTGTAGAATAAAAAAAAGAAAAACAAAAAAAAAACCTCAAAGTTATATATATGAAGATACTCATAGCTCCAAAAAGAAAAACAATTGTAAAAAAAAAAAAAAAAAAAAAGAGAAGAGAAATGGAGTGGAGTCTAATAAAAACTGAAGAAATACTTTGAGGTGGTTCTATGTCGGTAACTCGAGGTCAATAAGTGCTATGTAGTAAAGAAACAAAGTGTATGTAGAGTTAAATATTCATCCAACCCGTCACGAAGTCTACACTAAAACCCGTGAAAAGCCCTTGGTGATCTACAACCAATCATTCCTGAGATAGCAGCGAGTTAAAATAAGGGCAAGCATATGGACTGATACTTGTAGCATGTTGCTTTTTTTCTGAGTGCAAGAGTGTTTGATTGCATCCCCTGTACATATGTGTGAGTTGAGGATTTCCTTTGTTGTGAGCACGCATGAATTGCACGATTTAGCATAAGTTAGGTTCTTGAAGTGGAATACAAGTGCACACTTAGCTGTGGGGAGCATTCTGTCATTTTGCTTGAGGCTCGAAGTTTACAAGTTGATTAGTCGAATTGCTAAATGATCGTTGTCTTCCACGAAGGGTGAATAAAAAAAGTTACATGCTTGTTAGCTAATAGTCAAAACCAACTACAGTCACTGCTGTTTTGTGATATGTCGAAAATAAAGTAGTATATGATAAGATGATTTTGTATTAGTTGCTTGAGCACAAGCCAGATTCTAAGTTGGGGGTGTTCATGTGCCTTAGAATTTCGGCACTTTTAATACTAATTACATAGACTTTAGCTCGTCGTTTAAAGCATTTTTAGTTATTTTTTTTGAAGTATTGATGTTTTGTAGTGTACGAGACTTGAAGAACCAAAAAACATAGAAAAGTAGTCAAAAAACCCATAGAAGGCCAGAAATGCGGCAAGTCCGCGACCGCGGAAGTGATATGCGGACCGCAAACCTACCACAGACTGAAGCACGTTTTTCAGCTATTGAAGAGAGGAATATGTGGTCCATTATGCGGCCGCATAACGCTTCTGCGGACCGCATAATGACCTCACAATTGCAACATGAGATCTTGCTGGAGCATATTTGCGATGAAGTCTGCGGTCGCCACTATGCAAACCGCACAATGAAAATGCGATGGAGAACTAAGCTACAAGGCTTGTGATTATACGATGACTTTTTCAAATATGCGGACCGCATACATGGTCTGCGCCCATTTTGCAGTCATAGAAGGGCTGTGCAGGTGCATATTTGTCCAACCTTGACCCCGACTTTTAGTACACTATAAATAGATTCACTAGGGTTTTTGTAGGACACCTTGTCTGAAAAAGAGGCTACATTGAATGCATTGAATACTCCATTATTTTGGAAGCTTTTAAAGAGAGAATCTTGTACCTTTGTAAGCCTTATGACTTTATTTAATGTTATATTCTTGTATTTTAGTATGAGTAGCTAGTTTTAAACACTAAGGTTGTAGACCCTAAATGGGTGTAATGTTAATATGTGTTCACCAATGAATATATATATAAAATGGGTTGATATTTATTCATTTCTCATGCTTCATTTGTTGTTGGTGGTTGCATACATTAACTAATTCTATTTTACTCTTTCTTTACTTGAAAAGGTGGGTTAGGATTTGGTAGAATTGAATATAAAAAACTCAAGGCTTTAAACCTTGTATAATAGAATCGCTTAGGAATAAGTGGGTTCTATTTGGCACATATTGGTTATTCTTAATTGCAACTCTCCGTACATTTGGGAAAATCATAAAGATAAAAATACTACCCAATTGTTTGGAAATATTGGGTAATTGTTGCGGCCAAACGCACACGCAAGCGGTCATCAAGTAATAAAGCGACTAATAGTCGGATGTCAAACCCACGAGGACTTGTGATTGACTATTAACTAAATTACACTATCCTAACTATCTAAACAAGAATTAAACCTAAAAGTATTTGATTCAAAACTAATTAAAATAAATAAAACAAATAGTGAACTCTAAACAAAAGGATATCAGATTTTTATGTTATCAATGCGATGAAAACGATATAGGCTTATGGGCTATCTAACAATCATATTATATTCTTCAATTGAATTGACTAATTAATTTATCTGGTTTATTGGTTGACATGGTTAATATTGCTCATAAGAATCTGTCGAGTTCTTACTCGCCTATTCAAGCTAACCTAACACATATATGTCTATGGAATTAGAACTAACAAGAACGCATTTATAAATCTTATAAATCAACCAAGCAAGGCAATTAGGTATATGTCTATCCTACCCGCGAATCCATTCCCCGATGCCCAGGTTCAAGAACTTGCTCTACTCAATCCTATATGAAATCTAGAATTACCACTTTCGAGTTCAACTCTAGATTCATAGATAGTATTCAATTGGTGATCAAGAAATCAAATAATTAAGCGCAGGACTGAATAAATAACCCAATACGAAAAACTAAGAAATCAAAATCAATATTCGAATAACAATAGTCATGAAAGAACCACAACCCTAGGACGTGAAGTTTAGCTCCACATAGACATGGTAGCAAAACGACAAATCATACAAAGAAACATAAAAATTACTAAGTTTGATGGAAGAAAATATAAAACTCGACCTCCACGGCGGCTCTGTGCTTGTGTTTTCCTCTAAAAAACGTCCTCCTGAGAGTTTCGTACTTTTGTTCTCCTCTAAAAGTCACGTTCCCCCCCTTCAAAATAGGTTTAGGTTGGCTTTTATATGAGTTGGGGACGTCTAGGGATCAAAATAACTGGGTCCTAATCGAAATAGGACATATTCACGTGTTGAGCGTCCAGGGCAGCGTGTGGCGCTGGCCCTGGCGCTAAAAAATTTTAGCTGCTGGAAACTGCGCCACAGCTAGTGCCCCACACTGGCTGTGGCCCTCAAAATTCACTTTTTGCCTTTTTGTCCCGATTTCTCTCCTATTCGTGCCATTTCGTCCCAAATTGCATCCGAATGATTCCTACACATAGAATTACCAAACTTTTGCACAAATCATCATATTAAACATCTCAAATTGTCGATACATGAGTAAAATGTGAGGTGATTTATATTAAAATGTGCATACATTAAGCCGATTATCAACACCCCGCACTTAGACTCTTACTCGTCCTCGAGCAATGGAACTATATTAATACCACCAAAACGTACTTCGCACTATGAAAGAGGACTTCATACTTAATTCATCAAAAACCCTACCTTTTGACTATGCTCGGTATCAGCAATTCAGCATGAACACAGAAATTTCACATTCTCCCCATTTTTAAATAGCCCAAGTATACTCAATGTTATTCAACCAACTCAAGCAACCTCTCCACAACCGCCTTACCTTAAAAGATGACTCGTTACTACTAAGCATTATCAACTCACACACTCACCAAACACAAGAAAGTGTACAACATCACCAATCCGTTATGAGACCAAGTGCCCCCACCACAAGCAAAAGAGTGAATATCAAAGTAGTCCACACATTCAAATATGTCATTGAACATAAATTAAGGACATCACACAATTGAACAAAATTCACTCTCTCTCATAAAGAATTCATGTAAATCTCGTGGTCGTACCATAAGCTTTCCCGTAATGTACATCTCTACTAATCTAATCTAGATAACTCTAAGATCAATTAGGGCTTTAAGGTTGTAATGTAGGCTAAGAGACGGGTATGGTACATTTAAGAATAGTGACTAACCCTCCTAAGCACTTTAATACACTACACTCACAATTCAAGCGCAATTTCTTCTCAACATGTTCACTTGTCATACATCATAACTAACATAGCCCTCTTTTCCATTAAGCACCTGTAACGACCCGATCGGTCATTCCGAGAGTTTAGCCCTGTTTTCCCCATTTCTACTTCGTTTTGTGTTGTTTAGATTATTTATGTTGTGTTGGGTCGGTTGACTCAAGTTCGGAGTGGTTTTGGAGAGAAATGAGACACTTAGTCTCTTAAGACGGTTTAATAGTTGGAGAAGTCAACCAGAAGTTGACTTATAGGTAAATGATCTCGGAATGTGAGTTTCATGGTTCGTATAGCTTTGTCAGGTGATTTGAGACTTAAGAGTGTGTTCGAAATGGGGTTTTAATGTCAGGTGTAGAATTAGGCTTGAATATGCGAAAGTCAGTTTTTGGCGATTTCCGGTCGGCAGTGGAAAATAGGCTATCAGGGTCGGAATATAATTCCGGAAGTTGAAGCAGGTTTATAATGTCATTTTGGACGTGTGTGCAATTTTTCAGGTCATTCGGATGTGTTTTGGATGGTTTCGGCATCTTTGGTGAAATTTAGAAATCTTAAAGTTCATAGGCTTGCATTTGATGTGATTTTGGTGTTTTTGCGTTGTTTTTATTGTTTTTCAGGCTTGACTAAGTTTGAATAAGGTTATGGGATGTGCTGGAATGTATGGTTGGGGTCTCGAAGGGCTCGAGATTGATTTCGGATGGTTAACGGAGATTTGAACTTGGAAAAATGCAGCAAAGCTGTTGTTGGTGCACCACTGCTGGTGTGGTCGCACCTGCGGAAGGAAGACCGCATGCGCGAGGTCCGCAAGTGCGAAGACCTTGGGCAGGTGTGGAGTTTGGCTGTTAGTGAAGGGGTCACAGGTGCGGACGGGTGGTCGCACCTATTGAAGCGCAGGTGCGAAGAAGTCATCGCAGGTGCGAAAATTGGGGGATTAAGTCAGATGCGCAAGTGCGCACCTGGGACCGCAGGTGCGGGTCACCAGGTGCGCTAATGAGGCCGCAGGTGCGAAACTCCCTGGGAAGATCATATATAAAGGGTCCTTAGCAAATTTTGGGCATTCTTTCACCATTTTCATGCGGGTTTGAAGCTTTTGAAGGGTTCTTGAAGAGGGAAATCGATAGTTCTTCATTGAGGTAAGGTTTTTGGACTTAAAACTCGTTTATGTGTGATTAAGGGTCTGATTGGTGGTGAAAATTAGGAAAAATCAGTCCTAACAGCAGGTAATTAGGGCTTGTGATTAAGAGACCTTAAAATAGGAATTTGAGGGGTCATTTGGAGTCCGATCTTGGTGTTCTTGGTATGTATAGACTCATGGGAGGATGATGATTCTTGTGGTATAAATTTTATCGAATTTGGAGACGTGGTCTCGGGGGTCGGGTTTGGCCATTTTCAGGATTTTGTGCGTTGTTTTGATAATTGTTTATCTGGTTTTATCTCCCTAGCATATATTGATGTTATTAATCTAGTTTTGATAGACTCTGAGCAATTGGGAGCCGATTCGAGAGGCAATATCATTGCAGAGTAGTTTTCGGGTCGGTTTAAGGTAAGTAATGATTATAAATCTTATCCCGAGGGTATGAAACCCCGGACTTAGCATCTTCTCACTGTTTTGGAGTGACGCACACGCTGGATGATGAGTGTGTGGCGTGCACTGATGGGGGATTTGAACTTGGTTCTTCCCGAGGAAACTATTGAGTTGCTTAATTACTTTTAAATCACATGATAAATCGTATTTTTATACTATTGCTATATTTGGGCTGTAATCCATGTTTGGGGCCTTGTGCCGAACTGTTTAGACCCCTTGGGGGCTACTTTCCTATTTTCCCTCACTGTACTGATTATGTTTTACACTCAGTCATACCATGTTAAACCGATTTTGAAACTCTGACTTGTTTACACTCTTTTGTGATATAAATACTGTTTTGGGTCGAGTACCCTGTTTTACTGATAGCCCGAGTGGCTTGTGAGAGGTTTTTGACTGAGTGAGGCCAAGATCCTATGTGGTGAGAAGTATATATGGATCGGGCTGCATGCCGCAGCAATGTATATATATGTGGATCGGGTTGCACGCCGCATCGAGATATGTTGGATCGGGTTGCACGCCGCAGCAATATATATGGATCGGGCTGCACGTCACAGCCATATTGGGTCGGGTTGCACGCCGCATCAATATAGCGCTTGGGATGTAGGAGCCCCTCCGGAGTCTGTACACCCCCAGTGAGCGTAATACCTACTGAGTGCGTGTGCCGAGTGCTGAGTGACGAGTGATTAGGAGGCAAGAGTGGTTGTGAGGTTGCCCGAGGGGCTGATTATGAATGATTGTGAGGCATGCTGAGAGATTGATTCTGAGTGATGTTCTGCCCGAGGGGTGATTTATTATTGATATTTTTGCCCGAGTGGCTACTTATTATTATTTATATCCTTTTTCACTAAACCTCTTGAACACTTTACTGAAATTGTTGGGAATTACCTTTTTAAAGGATTTTTACTGAAAAATCAGGTTTTAAAGCGTGTTGACTTAATGTTTACACTGTTGGAAAGAAAGACTGTCCTTATTGTGAATTGATGAGTTGATCCTGTGTGTTTCTTACTGCTCAGACCTGATTTATTTTTATTACTACTGAGTTGGCGTACTCACATTACTCCCTGCACCCATGTGTGCAGATTCAGGTGTTGGTGTCGAGTGCTAGTTTTCTTACTACGTGTGGAGCTGGAGTTGGGACATCGAGGTAGTTGTACAACGTTCACAGCATCTCCGTTTCCCCCTTCTTGTTTTGTATTTAGTTCCTTGTTCCGTGACTTGATGTATTATGAAAGTAGAATTTTTGGTACCATTCTTAGATGCTCATGACATGTTGACTCCGGATCTTGGGGATAGTTGTTAGATTGTTTATCTCGTTTGGTTTGTTTAGAAATTCAAAAATTTATAAATACTCATGAAATTTTGAAAATGACTTGGAAATTTGAAAATAATGTGTAAATATGTGATTGTTGGCTAGCCTAGTCCCATGATAGGCTCCATCACGGCTGGTCTAGGATTTGGGGCCGTGACAAGTTGCTATCAGAGCACTAGGTTACATAGGACTCAACGGTCATGAGCAGGTTTAGTAGAGTCTTGCGGATCGGTATGGAGGCGTCTGTACTTATCTTCGAGAGGCTGTAGAACCCTTAGGAAAAATCTCACATTCTTGAATTCTTGTCTTTCCTATTCACTTATTCGGCCAAAAGCGTAACTCTTGAAATTCCTTTTATGTATTCGAATGCGCACGTGAGCGCTCGGTATCAGCTGTGCATCAGTGACTTGTGATTTCCATGGGCGAGAGGTGATTTTTAGCAGATTGATATTGGGCCTGTCTGGAGGACTTGAGGACGGATTTTGTTTATGGCTGGAGTGCTGGGATTTTTGTTTGTGTGAGCACGTGCATTTGGGGGCTTATATGTACGTTTGTGTCCTTATTGATGGAACTTTGTGACTAGATGACTACAAGGTGAGTGTGATTTGATGGTTAGATGTGTTCAGGTTGTTTGGTTGTGACAAAATGAATTGGCGGGAGATGTAGCAAGAACCATTGAGTATTTGACTTATGTCTTGAGTTAGAATATGGCCTCGAGTTGTGAGTATATTGAAGGACCACTCATATAGTTTAGTTGTGGAGTGAAGTGGATTTTCCTATTGTGTTCTGAGTTCCTAGTGATGTCTTTTGAGCTGACCAATGCCCCAGTAACGTTTCATGTATTTGATTAATGGTGTATTCAACCGTGTTATAACTCATTTGTTATTGTATTAAATTATGGCATCCTGGCGTACTCACGTAGCCAGGGGTAGCATACTCAGTATCTGGGGATGGAATTATAAGGGTTCAGGGAGGAAAAACTCTATACGAAGTTCTCCAAGTATGAATTTTGGCTCATTTCAGTAGCATTCTTGGGGCCCATGGTGTCCGACAAGGGTATCCATGTGGTCATACGAGTGTGGGTAGAGCTTCCAGAAGCTCAAGATTTATTTGACCACAACTTCAGTGCTAGTTCTGCCACCAGCTTCAGGTTCTTATACCGCGTATTGTGAAGTCTCGAGGGTAGGCACTGGTTTTGTTCTAATGTAGGAGGGTAAAGTGACTGCGTAATAGCTATGATCTTTGGAAGTGTATAGAGAGATATCAGTTGGAGGCTAAGCAGGCAGGAGTATCCATGCAGGTTGTCCTGGGGTGTGTGATCCTTATGTTGTTCTATAATAAGTTCTTTTCAACCAGTAAATGATATAAGTTGTAATTTGAGCTTAGGTTGCTTGTGGAAGTTGGCATTACTATTACAATGGTTGATGCGAGATTTGCAGACGATTTGAGATACTAGAAAATTTGTGTCATATGAGCTTATGAAGGATTTAGTGAATCTCACTGCAGTATGGTGGCAGTGATAGCATATGGGCATTGTGAGTATTGTTGCCTTGATCTTTGGCTTTGAGCCAAGTGGGGGAGTCTGTTAATGAAAAGATGATGGCACGATTATGTGTTGTAGTGGTTTAGGTTCGACGTATATTTGTGAACCAGTTATGACCTGCAGAGGTGGAGTCTGGGAATGACTCGAGTAATGGAAATGCTTTGATGCAGGTGGTAATGTACTCTAAAGGTATATGGACTTTATTGAATGATTGAGTTGTAATGGTAAAAAGCGTAGTGTGTGCAGTGTATGAGTTGCTTGTTGCTTCAAATGTGTGGATCTCTTTCCTAGTATGTGGTTTGCAAATAGGGTCAGGTCGTTCTCTCTACTTGGTCAGTGTAATTGAAATTGTGTAGAGTGAACGACATTCGAGAATGATTCTGACGGATTCAAGGTTATATGTAGCAATTGAGGATCTTCAAGGTGCGAATTGGGATAGAAATGAGATTTGTGTGGAGGGTGTCAAGTCTTGTGGTGTCTTTACATTATCATGGATTCTATCTATTAGTATAAGGAAAGTGAAGGTAATGGTTTCAGATTCGCAAGAAGTCTCTTCAGAGTAAGTATTTTGAATGTGTCACCTTTTGGGGGAAATTGAGAGCGTATTCAGCGGCTTACGAGCCTTAAACGATATGGTCTTATGCTTGGGTATCGTGTGGTGAGTCTAGGTTGAGATTGCGGTATTATGCCAAGGAGAGGTATCAATTCGAAGGTAAGTCAGAAGGAACTTGGATAAATAGGACAACTTTGTAGTAGATCGGATTGGCATGGTAAGGGATATGATTAGTTCTTTGGGTGGTTATGAGGCAATGAGTTTTACATGTGTTTATTAGCAATGCTCTTGGGTTTTGGTGACCTGCGTAGCTGGGTTGAGTTAGAAGGATCCAGTCCTGACGGTTTGGTGTTGTACGATGGGATTCAGATGGTTCCTAATAGTTTCTACCACGGTTAGAGATGTGTATTTTCTGCTGGCGTGAGGGGCATGTGACGTATAGTGATTTTGCTTCTAGATGGGATCAAATGTAAAGTTCTTGTCTAAGTTGGGTGCGTAGTTGTTTGTGGCTCGGAAGGGATCATGAAGTTCTTATACTTATCATAGGATGGCGTGGTGTATGCGATATGTGGTGTAGAGTTGAGAATTGCATGTGTGAGATTCTTAGGAAGCATTGGCAGTTCAAACGAATAGGTAAATGATATCACTAATTGGTGTGGCTTGATGAGGGTATACATTTCAGAAAACGGCAATGTGTTTGAGTCAAGGGTACTTCTTTGGTATTTCGGTGCTCCTTTGTTGGATCGACTGTTGATATTCAAGTTTGTTTGGTGGCACAGAAGAATTTTAGGAGTAATCCTCGTGGAATGATTGAGTATTAGAGGTGTGTTATATATTCGAGCAGTGTAGCTGGGATCAGATATGGTGATTCGTATGCTTGATGGATTGGGAGAACTGAGAGCTTTCGTGATTAGATGGTTGTGTGGTTGTGGACTGTGAGAAAATAGCTAAGGTTAGTCAGTGAGTAATATGTGCTATGACTCAGTCATTGTGAACCTTCAATGAGTTATTTATCTATTGTGGGTGACAAGTTGATTTAGGGTTATTGATAGGCCCAGTATGGGTGTTTGTTCTACACCAGGTCGGAATTGTTGACTCCGAATTTGCTATTGTTGAGGGATGACCATTTGACTGTCATTGAATTTATTTGTGTTCTGGAGTGATATATTAGTTACTCTTCGGTGTTGCGAGGAGATGTGATTGTTGGTTATATGCACATATGGTGCGGTTCTAATTGAACTTTATAGCTGAATTTGAGTAATGTAAGTAATTGGGTATTGCGGGATTGAGATGTATTGGTTATGTTCTTTCGGGTTTGTGTGGTATCATCCGATTTTCCGTGGTTATGGCAATGCACCGGGAGTACTTGATGTCGAATTACGCATGGTTATAGATTTTGAGCAAGGTGGCTTGAGGTATTTCATGTGGACCAACATTTGGATGGGATCACGCATTGTAGCGCAGTTATGTAGAGGTATGATCCTCAGTGTCAGATTCGTGTGTCTTTATTTTACGATGTGTGCCAGGCTCTTAGCATGGTGTTGAGATGGTACTTGTTAATGGCAGGATAGTCCTCTTGTGTGAATCTTTCGTTTTATGATTTGAGCTCGTGGGATATTGCCATAGAGTGCACGAGTTGCACAAGTTATGACTTTGAATTGTATTGATGTGTCATGTCATCAAAGTGGTCGCGTTGGATGAGAAGAGGTCGTTGGACCTAGGATGAATACTGTCAGAATGGACTACAACATACTTGGGAGGATAATATCGGGAGTCGGTTTATAAATCTGCTATAATTCCTGTCGGGGAAGGGGGAGCTTCATGTCTGACTGATCGGATGAATGGTTGCTAGTTTCTATGTGTCTGTTTCATCATCAACAGTATATGAAAGTGTTAGAGCGAGTCATTGCTTGATAAGAGGTTATGTACCGGTATTGGGTTGTTTTGAGCAGCTATTGTGATTAGGAGTTATCGCTATGAGTGCTTGAGTCATGCGATATATTATGTGATTGCATCTTGGATTACGGATATGGATTGATACAGCGTGTTCAGACTATTAAGTTTATAGTTGTGGAAATTTGATCTTCTAAATTATTTCAGAAGTGGAAATTTGGTTTTAAGGTTTATGGGTCAGAATGGATTTCGAAATTTCAACTATGTTATGATATTGGACCTATATGAGATAGGGTGATGTGGGATCACCCCTGGGTATGTGAATGGTAAGTTACACGGCAATTTTGGTGGTTTTTGGAATAACTCTGGGCACGTTCGAGGACGAACGTATGTTTAAGTGGGGGAGAATGTAACGACCTGATCGGTCATTCCGAGAGTTTAACCCTGTTTTCCCCATTTCTGCTTCGTTTTGTGTTGTTTAGCTTATTTAGGTTGTGTTGGGTCGGTTGGCTCGAGTTCGGAGTGGTTGTGGAGAGAAACGAGACACTTAGTCTCTTAAGATGGTTTAATAGTTGGAGAAGTCAACCGGAAGTTGACTTATAGGTAAATGATCTCGGAATGTGGGTTTCATGGTTCGTATAGCTTCGTTAGGTGATTTGGGACTTAGGAGTGTGCTCGAAATAGGGTTTTGATGTCCGGTGTAGAATTAGGCTTGAATTGGCAAAAGTTAATTTTGGGGATTTCCGGTCGACAGTGGAAAATAGGCTGTCGGGGTCGGAATGTAATTACGGAAGTTGGAGCAGGTTCATAATGTCATTTTGGACGTGTGTGCAAATTTTCAGGTCATTCAGATGTGTTTTGGATGGTTTCGGCATCTTTGGTGAAATTTAGAAATCTAAAAGTTCATAGGCTTGAACTTGATGTGATTCTGGTGTTTTTGCGTTGCTTTTGGTGTTTCGAAGGCTCGACTAAGTTTGAATAAGGTTATGGGATGTGTTGGCATGTTTGGTTGGGGGTCCCGAGGGGATCGGGATTGATTTCGGATGGTTAACGGAGGTTTGAACTTGGAAAAAATGCAGCAAAGTTGCTGCTGGTGTGGTCGCACCTGCGGAAGGAAGACCGCAGGCGCGAGGTCCGTAGGTGAGAAGACCTTGTGCAGGTGCGAAGTTTGGTTGTTCGTGAAGGGGTCGCAGGTGCGGACGGGTGGTCGCACCTGCGGAAGCGCATGTGCGAAGAAGTCATCGCAGGTGTGAAAATTGGGGGTTTAAGTCATATGCGTAGGTGCGCACCTGGGACCGCAGGTGCAGGTCCGCAGGTGTGCTAATAAAGCCGCTGGTGCGGAAATCCCTGGGCAGATCATATATAATGGTTCCTTAGCGAATTTTAGGCATTCTTTAACCATTTGCATGCGGGTTTGAAGTTTTTGAAGGGTTTTTGAAGATGGAAATCGATAGTTCTTCATTGAGGTAAGGTTTTTGGACTAAAAACTCGTTTATGTGTGATTAAGGGTCTGATTGGTGGTGAAAATTGGGGAAAATCGGTGCTAAAATAAGTAATTAGGGCTTGTGATTAAGAGATCTTAAAATAGGAATTTGAGGGAGTCCGATTTTGGTGTTCTTGGTATGTATAGACTCGTGGGAGGATGAGGATTCTTGTGGTGTAAATTTTATCGAATTCGGAGATGTGGGCCCGGGGGTCAGGTTTGGCCAATTTCGGGATTTTGTGCATTGTTTTGATAATTTTCGATTTGGTTTCGTCTCCCTAGCATATATTGATGTTATTAATCTAGTTTTGATATACTCGGAGCAATTGGGAGCCGATTCGAGAGGCAAGAGCATTGCAGAGTAGTTTTTGGGGCCGGTTTGAGGTAAGTAATGACTATAAATCTTGTACCAAGGGTATGAAACCCTGGACTTAGAATCTTCTCACTGTTTTGGAGTGACGCACACGCTGGATGACGAGTGTGTGGCGTGCACTGATGGGGGATTTGAACTTGGTTCTTCCCGAGGAAACTATTGAGTTGCTTAATTACTTTTAAATCACATGATAAATCATATTTTTATACTATTGCTATATTTGGGCTATAAGCCATGTTTGGGGCCTTGTGTCGACCTGTTTAGACCCATTGGGGGCTACTTTCTGATTTTCCCTCACTGTATTGATTATGTTTTACACTCAGTCATACCATGTTAAACCGTTTTCGAAACTCAGACTTGTTTACACTGTTTTGTGATATAAATACCGTTTTGGGTCGAGTACCCCGTTTTACTGATAGCCTGAGTAGATTGTGAGAGGTTTTTGACTGAGTGAGGCCAAGAGCCTATGTTGTGAGGAGTATTTATGGATCGGGCTGCACGCCGCAGCAATGTATATAGATGTGGATCAGGTTGCACGCCGCAACGAGATATGTTGGATCGGGCTGCACGCCGCAACAATATAGCGCTTGGGCTGTAGGAACCCCTCCGGAGTCTGTACACCCCCAGTGAGCGCAAGTACCTACTGAGTGCGTGTGCCGAGTGCTGAGTGACGAGTGATTGGGAGGCATGAGTGGCTGTGAGATTGCTCGAGGGGCTGATTATGAGTGATTGTGAGGCATGCTGAGAGATTGATTCTGAGTGATGTTCTTCCCGAGGGGAGACTTATTATTGATGTTTTTGCCCGAGTGGATACTTATTATTATTTATATCCTTTTTCACTAAACTTCTCTAACACTTCACTGAAATTGTTGGGAATTACCTTTTTTTTAAAGGATTTTTACTGAAAAATTGGCTTTTAAAGCGTGTAGACTTAATGTTTACACTGTTGGAAGAGAAAGACTGTGCTTATTGTGAATTGATGATTTGATCCTGTGTGTTTGTTACTGCTCAGACTTGATTTATTTTCATTACTACTGAGTTGGCGTACTCACATTACTCCCTGCACCCCTGTGTGTAGATTCAGCTGCTGGTGTCAAGTGCTAGTTTTCATACTACGTGTGGAGCCGGAGTTGGGACATCGAGGTAGTTGTACAACGTTCACAGCATCTCCGTTTTCCCCTTCTTGTTTTGTATTTAGTTCCTTGTTCCGAGACTTGATGTATTATGACAGTAGCATTTTTGGTACCATTCTTAGATGCTCATGACATGTTAACTCTGGATCTTGGGGATAGTTGTTAGATTGTTTATCTCATTTGGTTTGTTTAGAAATTCAAAAATTTATAAATACTCATGAAATGTTGAAAATGACTTGGAAATTTGAAAATAATATGTAAATATGTGATTGTTGGCTAGCCTAGTCCCACGATAGGCTCCATCACGGCCGGTCTAGGATTTGGGGTCGTGACAGCACCTCTATCGTTCCACTAACACGTATGAAAAGGATTAGGAGGTGTGTCTTTTTACATTATTTGAACTTTTGTTTGCTTTTCTTGCAAAATCTTTTCATTTGTTTTTCACACACTATGCATTGAAGTTCATAAGCTAGTGACCTTTATTCACAATTTTAGTGCACCTTAAGGGCCTTCCATGGTTTCACTCAAAAGCCACTTCCCAATCTCTCATCTTACTTCTTTTAGCGACTAAGTGCCTTAGGAGGTAAAGGTTCAACAATCTCGAATTAAGGACAAACTAGGAGTACGACTTGTAATGTGGTTTACAAGGAACAGTCTATAGGCTCAAAGGGGCCAGCAACGGGAAACTTTTATTTGTCAGTGACAAGCCAAAAACTTGTTGCGTCCAAATGCACACGCAAGTATACGCGGTCTTCAAGTAATAAAGTGACTAAATAGGACATATTCACGTGTTGAGCATCCAGGGCGGCGTGTGGCGCTGGCCCTGGCGCTAAAAAATGTTAGCTGCTGGAAACTGCGCCACAGCCAGCGCCCCACGCTGGCTGTGGCCCTCAAAATTCACTTTTAACCTTTTTGTCCCGATTTCGTTCCAATTCGCGTCATTTCGTCCCAAATTGCATCCGATTGATTCCTATACATAGAATTACCAAAATTTAGCACAAATCGTCATATTAAACATCTCAAATCGTCGAGAGATGAGCAAATTGTGAGGCGATTTATATTAAAATATGCATACATTAAACCGATTATAAGTAGTCACTTAGAAACCATTTGCATATCAAAGGACTTTCCATTAGAACTATATCATATTAACACCGATTGCATTACATTCCATTGAATGGGACACAACCTTGGTTTCCTTAATCAAATTAATTACATTCTTACAAAACAATAGTCTTGTTTACCACACACAATTACAACACTCTTTTTAAGCTAAGAGAATAGAATTACGATTTAAGTCAAGTTTCACACTATTCAAGTAATCTTTTCACACCTATTCCCTGTGGGATTCGACCCCAGCCTAGTTGTGTTATTATATTTGACATCGACTTTCTTATACCATTTATTTAGGTGTAATTTGGGTGTACCAGACCCCTAATACCTCTCTCGCAGCTTCCAAAATGCACTGCGCAGTCATGGTCCACATAACTCTTGCGTCCTCACTACTCCTCCAAGCTCCCATAATCACTAGCTTGACCCCAACTCCTGCGCTATAGCTTCCGTCAAGGCTCCCCACTTTATCCTATGTTGGATATACATCGCCCTCTTCCCTCTTCCTCGAGATCTCAAGATCCATGACCAGGAGCTTATGAAGGGTTGAGAGGTTCTCACTCGGGATGACCTTGCAATCCATGCAAAGACCTCTATCGAATTTCCTGCAGAGTAAATAATCAATCTTAGTCTCGGCCACCAAACTCCGGAAGGTGACCAAGTGCTCCCTCTTCTTCGGGAAACTCGAGTTTGCTATCACCAAATCAAATGCTCTAGCAAAGTCCAGCAAAGACGTTCCTCCTCCGTTACTATCTCCAAAACCAAAGAACCATGCACATCATCATATACCCCAAACATCACTCCAATGTGGCCGTTGAAATCTCCTCCTATAAAAAGCTTCTCGGTACGTGGGATACCAAGCACCATCTCATTCAAATCCTCCCAGAAACGCCTCTTGACTTCCTTATCCTAGAATTCTATGGCTATTTACAAAATTATAAAATTTCTTTGCCACAAAAATTAAGTTGGTTAAGCTAATTCCTCATATTAGTGATAATTGCCAACAATCTGGCAATAACTACCTAAATAGCTACACATTTATTGCTACAAATAAAATTTTATAGCTAATCATAAGTTTTTGCCACGCATCACTAATTATTGTAGAAATAGTTATCTTTAGCCACAATAAATTATTTGAAACAAAATAGGTAATTTCAGACCAGAAATACTTAGCATGTACCAGCTCACTCTAATTCCACTTCAAGCTAATAAGCTCGTACTTGGCTCATTATTGAGTAGGCGTTTGGACATAAAAATACTTTTTGAAAAAAATAGTATTTGGAGTAAAGTTGAAAATTGGTATTTGAAATTTGAAATTATGTTTGAACATATATTTCATATGTTTGAATATATATTTCACTTGAAAAAATATTACAGTTTTATGAGTGAAAAAAACCCTTTTTCTGGAATACTTAAAAAGGTGGTTTTGAATTTTGAAAAACTCATTTTCAAAAAATCTCCAAAAACTTACAAATTTTGAAGGACACGCTTTTGAAAAAAATTGTGGATATTAAAAAGGAAAAAATATGGACTAACGAGTCATTAGTCATAGTCAATATAATCAAAAGGAATAGTTCACCTACATACTTGTAATATTTCCACCATATTCTCAATTCTTATAATTAATATTAATAAATGTCCTTTGTTATGCGAACAAAATTTCAATTCGGTAAAAAGATTTAAAAACTACTTATAAGGTGTAGGGTGGAGAGAATAGAGAAAAACAATGACTAGCAACTTAGTAATACTATAAAACTTAATTATTTCTTCTCATCTGTATCTTTTCTTGATTTGCCAATTACACTTGAACTTATGTACTCAATAAAAGCATGATTGTTTACCCTAAAATATGGATAACAATTTAAATTTATATTGTGGTTTTAAGAATATGTGATTGCACTTAATACCAATTGATAAAAGAGAAAATAAATGACATAATTAAATTATAATTAAATCAAATCAGTGTTCAGATAGTGTTTCAGCCTCGAATCAAGATGCCCTCAAACTGATAAGGGTAAGAATAATAAAGATGGAATAAACCAATAAATAATAACAAGTGAGAAAGAAAGAATTGTATTGCCTTTGTCTTAGTAAATAATGATGATTACAAATGATTGAAACTCCTCTTTATATAGTAGAGGAATCTAATTATGGTATATCTCTAATTACGGAAAGAAATCGTATAATCAACTAAATAATCGCCTCTGATTTGATCCATACCGAGATTCACGCCACGATCCTCGACCAATCACGGATATCTCGATCTTCCGTTACTAAGCTATCCCCGATGTTACTCGGATTTTATCTCCCTTGTCTTCGATTGACACCAGGTCTTCGATGCAATGTCCCAATCTCGATCAAATAGTAAAATCGGGTGGCCCCGATTTCTACCGTATACAAACATATATAATCCTTTGAACTTAAGCATTTTCAGTGAATTAAGTATTTGACTTAACAAATATAAAAAGAGGGTCTAATTTCGTTAAACAAACTTAGGCGTCTTTACCCTGTAAACTGAACTAAAATTACTTTTGCGCCTTTGGATTTTAAATAAACTACTAGTATAAAAAAATAAAAATAAAAACTGATTTGTTGGTTTAAGGTAGGAAGATTAGTGATCAAAGAGGGAATCAAAGAGAGATTTTTTTTAATATTTGTGAAGGATAGTTTTCATTCACTTTTCTTAATTTCACTTGATTTGGTTTGATGATTCAAATGACTAGAATACATTGGATATTTATAGTAAAACTCCTATATGCATCTAGTCTACTTCTCATGTGGACATACTAATTATGTTCACATAAGTTCACTCATTACATAAATAAGTTCATACCCTAGTACATGTATGTAAGTTACTAATCTAGTTCATGAACTAATGTGAACTAGTGTAGACTAATGTGAACTAGTGTGGACAAATGGGGACAAGACAATACATTAATTTTAACACTCCCCCTTAATGTTTTGTTCTTGGACTCCCAAAAGCTTACGAAATTTGATAAACTTCTCCTTGGGTAGCGCCTTGGTAAAAATGTCCACAACTTGATCCTCGGACTTGCAAAACTTTGGTTCGATCACTCCTTCTTCAACTTTTTCTCTAATGAAGTGATACTTCACTGCTATGTGCCTTGTTCTGCTGATATAAATTGGATTCTTTTCCATTTCTATGGTTTACTTGTTGTCACAAAACAACTTTGTTGCGTTGTCTTGCTTTTATCCAACATCTTCGAAAATTCTTCTAAGCCAGACTGCTTGAGAAGTTGCAATTGCTGCTGAAATATATTCAGCTTCTGCTGATGATTGTGCTACTGTTTTTTTAAAACTTGCTGGCTCAACCATGCTATAGTTGCATGAAACATAAATGTCAGCAAGATCTCTCATTTTAACCGGAGTACTTGTTGGACTCGAAGTGCTAGAGCTTTCTTCGTTGCTTGAAGGTGAGGAAGGATCAACTTCTGGAACTTCTTCCTCCTTATTTTCTTCTTCATTCTCAGCCACCACTATGTTTTTTTGTAGCCTCATTCTTTTCCCAATTCCAACTGACTCCTTCATCAAACAACACATCTCTGCTTTGTGATGACATTTTTCCTCTTCAAGCTATACATTCTATAGCCCTTTGATTTTGAGCTATAGCCAACAAAAATTCACTTCTCACTTGTTTCATCAAGCTTGCTCCTCTTCGGGATTTGAGCATAGCAAATTCACCCAAAAACTTTCAAGTGCTTCACTGGAGGTTTCCTCTTGCTCCAAGATTCTAAGGGGGTCTTATTTTGCACTGCCTTGGTCGGACACTTGTTTATCAAATATACCGCCGTATACACTGCTTCAGCCCAAAAAGTATTTGGCATTCCTTTCTCTTTCAATATAGTTTTTTCCGTTTCAACAACTGTTTGATTCTTTCTTTCGGATACACTATTTTGTTGTGGTGTGTACCCAACGATTAGTTTTCTTTCAATGCCTTCATCCTCACAAAATTTCTCAAATTTGTTTGAGGTATATTCTTTACCTCGATCACTTCTTAGCACCTTTACATATTTTCCACTTTGTTCTTCCACAAGGCTCTTGAATTTTTAAAAAATGCCATACACCTCGGATTTTGTTTCATAAAATAAACCCAAGTCATCCGTGTATAGTCATCAATGAACAAGATAAAATACTTGTTACCTCCAAGAGATGTGGTACTCATTGGACCGCACACATCGGTATGGACCAGCTCCAAAGCTTTGTTTACTCTCCAAGATCCGCCTTGAGGGAATGAGTTTCTATGGTGTTTTTCCATAGCACATCCTTCACAGACTCCATCATTTTCTTCAATTTTTGGCAGGCCATATACCATTTATTTTTCTTACAATAATTTTATTCCATTAAAGTACAAGTGACCTAGCCTTTTTTTCCATAGCCAGGATTCATCTTTCACTTGTGCTTTCATGGCTACTTCTCCCCCATAATTGAAGGTTAATGAGAAGTTTCTTCCTTTTTCCATCATTGCCTTTGCCATCAATTTGTTTCCTCCTTTTTATCATAAATTGTGCAACAATTATTTTCAAAATAGACATCATATCCATTTTCCACCAGCTGCCCAACACTCAATAAATTTTGATCTAAATCTGGAACCAAAAGTACATTATGGATGAACTTTGTACCTTCCTTTGTTTGGACGCGGATTGAGCCCTTTTTAATTGCTCGAACAACGGCACCATTTCCCATTTTCACTTCGTCCTTCACTTTGTCATCCACAGTTGTAAAAATACTTTTTTTTCCGGACATATGATTGCTGTACCCGCTATCCAACAACCAAATATTGTGATTTTTCTCTTTGGCCATTTGACAGCTTGCAAAGAACATGTCTTGCTCTCCTATTTCTTCAGAGACTTTTGCTTGTTGTTGATTCTTAAATCTACAATCCTTCTCCACATGACCAAACCTTTTGCAGTGGTTGCATTGTGGCTTTCCTTGAAACCAACAATCCTTGTCAACGTGGTTGCTTCTTTTGCAAATTCCACATTTTTGTTTGGAGTTGTTGGAGTTGTTTCCTCGTTGATTTCTTCCTCCTCCATGACCTGATTTGCCTCTTTTTGATGATTCTCCTTGTGATTTTGTGAACACATTGAGCTTAGATTGTAAAGCACTCTCAATAGACTTGTCAGAGTGTCTTAACAACCTTTGATCGTGTGCTTGTAGTGATGCCATAAACTCACGGATGTTTAACTTTGTGATGTCCTTAGTCTCCTCAATAATAGAGACTATGGGATCATATTTTTCAGTCAAACTTATCAAGATCTTTTCCACAATTTTCTTATCTTCAACGGCTTCTCCATACAATAGCATTTGATTTGCTATTTCAACAACTTTGGAGCAATATTCTTTTAAACTTTATCCATCTTTCATCTTCAAGTTTTCAAACTCACATCTTATAGTTTGAAGCTTGATGTTTCGTACACGTGTATCTCCTTGAAATTCCTCACGTAGAGCCTCCCAAGCCTCATTTGATGTTGTGGCTCTCATGATTCTTGGAAAGATGGATTCACTCATTGCTTGTTGAATATAAGCAAGAGCTTTTGCATCTTTCCTTTTGTCTCCTTTAGTGTTCTTGTTTCTGCATCTGTGAGTTTTGCTCCTTCTTCTGGTTCATTATAACCATTTTGAACCAGTTCCCACAGATCTTGTGCTTGAAAAACTGTTTTAGCTTTCAAGTACAAAAAATCATAATTTTCTCCATTGAACGTAGGAATGGATAGTTGAGCCGCTCCTTGTCCATTAGTTAAAGTCATTGTTTAGCTTTTCTTAACGCCCAACTTTTTAATCGAACGGGCTCTGATACCAATCTGTTGGTTTGAGGTAGGAAGATTAGTGATCAAAGAGGAAATCAAAGAGAGAATTTTTGTTTATATTTGTGAAGGATAGTTTTCATTCACTTTTCTTAATTTCACTTGATTTAGTTTGATGATTCAAATGGCTAGAATACATGGGGTATTTATAGTAAAACTCCTACATACATCTAGTTTCACATAAGTTCACACATTACATAAATAAGTTCATACCCTAGTACATGTATGTAGGTACTAATCTAGTTCATGAACTAATGTGAACTAGTGTGGACAAATTGGGACAAGACAATACATTAATTTTAACATGACTAATACTCAAGAAGAGGAGATTGAGAAAGAGCAAAAATCAACAAACTCTCTATATTTTGAACTTGTAATTGAAAAGAAATGCCTTGCATGCATGCGTCAATGAATAGACTATCCAGAAATTAAATATCAAGATATGTAGTATATATAGATATCTGATGCACAATGAGTAAGTGATAATTCAAATAAATTATACAGAAGGAATGTGCCATCATTTACCCGTACAAATTGTTAACGAAGCGTACACGGTCTAAACAAGGAGAACAACAACATGACATATAACTAATGTCTAGCAACGCATCATGATCACAAACTCATCAAAATTCATTAAACCATCGCCATTGATATCATATCTCGAAATCATTCCTCTGCACTCATCAATAGTTCTCGACTCCCCTAATCTATCGAGCATTCTCTGTAAACTCTCCGGAGTAATGCATCCACATCCCTCCATTTCATACATCCGAAACGCCTCCTTCGACTCGCGCGCCTTCTCTTCTTCCGTTCCATCTTCTACTAATCTCACAAAATCGTTGAAATCCAATAAGCCATCATCGTCCGAGTCATGGGCTGCAACCGCAGCCTTTGCTTCGTCAGATGACATATCTTTGCCAATCAAATGTACACATTGTTGCAACTCTGATGCTGATATTTTCCCGTCTCCGTTTTCATCTAGGCGGTCAAATAGTCGTCTGTACTGCTGCTGGTATACTTCCATCCTTAGTTGTAATCAAACGAGAGAATGACAAAAAGAAATAGAGAAAAGTAGTGCTTTTGTTGATTCTGAAACTTGAGCAAACGAAAAAATTAATGTACCCCGGAGCAAAGAATCCAACGATGGAATTCAACAAACTGCAAAAATGACTCACTCGAAGTTAAACCTAGGACCTAAAACAAAATTTTAATCACCTTTGCGTTTGCCGCTACGCTAGAAGATCACCATGTGTAGGGATCAACAGGAAATTAGGTATTTTTATTCTATTTGCACAATATTATAACCTCTAGTGTTTATTGTGATATCACCTCATCAGGATAGGAATAGTTCACCAGGAATATAAATGTGAAAAAAGAAGTATAAAATCAACTATAAGCCTAAAAAGAAGAAGAGAATTCAACGACGCACTGCGCATTGAAGAAACCAAAACACAAATCTAAATATATGTATGTTGTTTAAAGTAGAAACGGAAAATTCCGCGTAAAGAAACTAGGAAGATTAATTGTTTGGTGTGTTTGGCGTGTAGGGTTGATGAATTTAATCGACATGTTAGGTTTCGAGAAATCAAGGAAGCAACACAGAAGTATCTGAGAATGTTCCAAGATATGTGGAAGGAGACATGAAAGTCAAATTGTAGAAGAAAATTTGGAAGTCAAATATATCTTAGATATTTTACTCAAAAGAGCCGTTAGTATTTGTCTCCTATATTTTTATATCTTCTGATCCCTAGATTTCTTTTATTATTCGATTATTCTATCACCTTTTATCGAGTGAGAGGTTATTGGATTCTATAACTTCACTTTTACTCTATGTATTGGTAAAAATAGACTTCACACGTGTACTAATTCAAATAACGAGGCAAACCATGTGGAGCAATAAAAACATGACAACTGGACGCGACTTTACAAAGAGGTACGACACAAAGAGGAACCAGAACAGCATACCCACAAGGCAATTAGATACGAGAGCCTTCATGTAATTGAGGAGATGAATAGACACGGTCAGAATGAATCAAGGCAGAATAAAGGGCAGATTCAAAGATCTTCAATCAATGAGCCAAACGTTACACAATCTTCACGCAACAGTTACGATTAACCACTGTAACGTTACATTAATGACATTATTCGTCATTAATGCTCAATCATTAAGAAGAGTAGGCGTTATATTAAGACATTCCCTATAAAAGGGAGTAAAATATAACTTGTATGGACACGTTCAAATCACTATTGAAATACACTTACTTTTACGCATCTTTGCTGCTTTCTATTTACAAATCTGATTATACTTATTAGCTTATTTTATTGGTTATCAGAAGCCCGAGTACTTCTTAAAATAGCTTTGGCATAGAATCTAATTCTTTGGTTAAACAAATTGGTTCCGTTACCTGGAATCTGATAATCTTTGTTTTTTCTCAAACAACTTTTCGTGAATCATGTCGAACGCCAATGAGAACATCTAACAGACAATTGGAATCCCGGTTCCATCACCTCAGGGATCCCCACGAGGTTCAAGGGACCAATCCCCAGGGAGGTCGATAACTCAAAATGATGAACACACTGGAAATGAACAAACAGGAGAACAAGACCATGTGAAGAAAATGGTTGGTGAATATGTAAATGAAGCTCTACAAGCTTTCATGAGGGGGCTACCAGCTGTATCACCTACGCCTCCTCCAAACAACACCGCAACTGTGGAAAATCCACAATCCGGATTAGCAAACTCAGGAAGTAGAGACACTCCGAACGAGTCTCTTGAAACAAGACCAAGTATGTCTAATAATTCAGATTTACAATCTTTACTACTAACCCTGCAGAAACAGGTGAAGGATCAAAATGATCGTATCGAGCAAATTTCTGGAGTACCACCTGTCATCAAGGGTATTGAAATTGATAAATATTCTCAACAACCTTGGAAGCCATGTGCAGCACCCTTGCCTATTCCCAAGAAATTCAAAATGCCTGATATTCCAAAGTACAACGGGACAACCGATCCACGTGATCATGTCACCGCGTTTACTACAGGAGTAAAAGGCAACAATTTGACTAAGCAAGAAATTGAATCAGTGCTGGTCAAGAAGTTTGGAGAGACCCTCACAAAAGGAGCGCTAACATGGTATTCTCTTTTACCCGAATATTCTGTTGACTATTTTGCTGAGCTTGCATATTCCTTTATAAAAGCACATTCCGGTGCACAAAAAGTCAAAAAAAGAATGGACATATTCAAAATAAAACAAGGAGACACGGAGTTGCTCCATGAGTTTGTAGACAGGTTTCAACGAGAAATAATGCTGCTACCAAGAGTGCATGACAACTGGGCAGCAATGACATTCGCAAGTAATTTAAATGATAGAAGCTTAGAAGCTATGAGAAGGCTCAAAGAAATCTTGAGAGAGTTCCCAGCCATGACATGGAACGATGTCTATAAAAGGTACATCACCAAGTTACGAATAGAAGAAGATACCATTGCACAATCAAAAGCAGAGGACAAGACCAGTTCCAGACGCTCCGAACAAGAAAAAAGAACGGGTAAAAACAGGTACGACCCATATATGGGACCTTCAGGATGAGAAACTCATTCCAAGTTTGAAAACATGCGGTCAAATTATTGACCGTCAAATAGAGATACGAGCACATCTTCATCCAGATCTCGAAAGAGGTAATGCAAGAATTGGAGACTACAATTTCAATGTAAGTACTTCTGAATTAATTGCAGTATTAAGAAACATGGGTGATAAAGTTCGATAGCCCAAAGAAACGAGGTCAAATCCAAACAGAAGGAATCCAGACTTCTGGTGCGAATTCCATAACGATCAAGGACACAGAACGTCAGATTGCAGTATTGCAAGGTGAGGTAGAACAGTTATTAAAACAAGGCTATCTAACAGAACTGTTTAGTGAAAAAGGTAAACATGCATATATGAAGAACAAGCAAGAGCCCCCTAAGCCACCATCTCCAAGGAGAACAATGAATGTGATACACGGAGGAGAAGAGGTGAACAGTGTAATTTGCAAAAGAACAACCAAGTTCACAATCACCCACGAGAAGCGAACTCGTGAAACTTTGAAAGCAGGCAACATATCATTCGACGACGCAGAAGCCAACGGATTATTGCTTCCACACAACAACGCACTAGTAATATCTCTACTTGTACATGACACTAACATGAAAAGAGTGTTGATTGATCCAGGTAGCTCGGTCAATATCATTTTGTAGAGGGTTGTGAAAGAGATGCTAATAGGAGGACCGTGTAATTCCAAAAGAACAAACCTTATCTGGGTTTGATTACTCTACAGTCATAACAAAAGGAGAAATCAAGCTTAATACCTACGCAGAAGGAGTTTTCAAAAACACGAAATTCCAAGTCATTGATACTGATATGGCTTACAATGTAATCATGGGGAGACCATGGATTCATGATATGGAAGCAGTACCATCTACTTTACATCAGGTAATTAAATTCCTTTCCAAATGGGGAGTTCAACAGATTCAGGGCGATCAGCAGACCTCAAGAAACATCAATTCAGTAGTGCAATCCAATAAAAAAGAGGAAGCGGAAGAATCAAAGGACGAGGAAACAACCCAAATATACACGGAAGAAAATGAAAAAGAGAAGGTGAATCAAATTACCACAGAAGTTGCATCAAGACATACGGACATGGATTCCAGACCTGATGTCATTCAGGAACCAGAAGAGGACGAGCATATCAAAACAACTACGGAAGAGCTCGAAATTGTTCCATTGTTTGAGCAGGAGCCTGAGAAAAAAGTTCATATAGGCACAAGGTTAAACCCCACAAGAAGAGGTAATTTAATTGAATATTTAAAAGTTAACGCAGATTGTTTTGCTTGGTCCTATTCAGATATGACAGGTATACCCCCAGAAGTGATAGCTCATAAACTAAATGAAGACCCATCGTTCGTGCCTGTCAAGCAAAAGAAAATAAAGCAGGGACTTTTCAAGAACCAAGTGATCGACGAAGAGGGGGACTTATTGTTACAAAGTCATGCCTTTTGTCCTGAAAAGTGCTGGAGCCACGTATCAAAGGCTAGTGACCAAGATGTTCCAGGAACATCTGGGAAAAACAATGGAGGTGTACATTGATGACATGATGGTAAAATCGACACAAGCATAAGATCATTTCCAGTATCTTTCAATTACATTAGAAATCCTACACAAGTATAACATGAAACTAAATCCAGAAAAATGTGCCTTTGGCGTCAAATCAGGTAAATTTGTGGGTTTTCTTGTATCAACTAGAGGTATTGAAGTAAATCCTGCTCAAATTAAAGCTATTGAAGAAATACATGATGTACTTACGAGCAAACAAGAAGTTCAAAGGTTAACATGTAGGATTGCATCCTTAGGAAGATTCATCTCCAGGTCTTCAGAGAAGAGTTTTAAATTCTTTTCAGTTCTAAAAAAGTAGAATCAGTTCGCATGGACTGAAGAATGCCAACAGGCTCTCAAATATTTGAAGGCCTATCTATTAAATCCCCCGTTGCTATCTAAGCAAAGGAGGGGGAGAGGCTATATGTCTATCTTGTCGTTGCAGAAATTGCCATAAGTGCAGTATTGGTAAGAGAAGACGAAGGTAAACAATCTCCTATTTATTATGTAAGTATATCTTTATTAGATGCTAAAACTAGATATCCTCATCTGAAAAAATTAGCTTTGGCTCTAATCATGGCAGCTAGAAAGCTAAGACCGTACTTTCAGTGTCATCCAATTACTATCGTAACTTCATATCCACTGAGAAATATTTTGCATAAACAAGAACTATCAGGAAGATTAGCTAAGTGGGCAATAAAATTAAGCAAACATGACATAATCTATCAGCCTAGGATTGCAATAAAGTTTCAAATTTTAGCTGATTTTGTCACTGATTTTAATACTAGCATAATCCCTGAAGTGGAAAAAGAATTGCAAATCTTTAATGGGGCTAATCCAGGAATGTGGACCTTATTCACTGACGGTTCTTCTAATGTAAAAGAAGTCAGTTTGGGAGTTGTCTTAATATCATCTACGGGTGAAAAGATACGACAGGCTATTAAGTGTTACCCTATAACTAACAATGAAGCAGAGTACAAAGTTGTCATTGCAGGACTTGAATTAGCACGGGAACTCTCAATCGAGAAGATCGTGATCAAGAGTGACTCTCAACTAGTGGTAAACCAGATGCAGGGGACTTATACTGTTAGAGAGGCTCGAATGCAACAATATATGTAAAAGGCACGAAACCTAGTAAGACAATTCCAGTCATGGAAGATTATGCAAATACCTAGGGAGGAAAATGCAGAAGCGGATGCATTGGCTAATCTCGCAGCAGTTACCGACGTAACGAATAAAGATAATGCTATGTGATACACTTATTTCATTCAATAATCGACCAGGATAAAAATGAGGTAACATTTAATAATTTAACCTGGGATTGGAGAAACGAAATTGTAATTTTTTTGCAGAATGGTACCGTGCCTGACGATAAAAAAGAAGCTCAAGCACTTCGTCGGAAAGCTGCACGGTACTACCTAGTTCGTGATACTTTATACCGCAAAATGTTTGGACGTCCCCTAGCAAGGTGTCTTGGACCTAATCAAATAGAGTATGTAATGAAAGAAGTACGTGAAGGACACTGTGGAAACCACGCAGGAGAAAGATCCTTAGTCAAAACCCTGATCAGAGTAGGGTACTATTGGCCTAAATGGAAGAATACCACGAGAATTTCGTAGCTAAGTGTGACAAATACCAACGATATGCTAACAATATGCATCGACCAACAAAATTACTCCACCCAGTTGGGTCACCATGGCTATTCATGAAATTGGGAATGGATATAGTAGGACCTCTTCCCCCAGCTAAAGGAAAGGTACGATTCTTAATCGTATTAACAAATTATTTCTCAAAATGGGTAGAGGCAGACGGTTTTAAATAAGTGCGAGAAAAAGAAGTGAAAAGCTTTATATAGCGACACATAATTTGCGGTTTTGGTATATCAAAGGAGATCGTATGTGATAATGTCCCGCAATTCATAGGCTCACGAATCACAGAATTCTTTGAAACTAGCAAATCAAACGAATCACTTCATCACCATATCACCCCGTGGCTAATAGGCAAGCCGAGTCAACGAACAAAATCATTGTCAACAATTTAAAGAAACGGTTGAAAAAAGCCAAGGGAAATTGGCTTGACGAGCTACCGGCAGTATTATGGGCTTAGAGAACTACTACAAAAACAGCCACGGGAGAAACTCCATTCGCGCTTGTTTATGGTTCAGAAGCTTTAATACCAGTGGAAATTGGCGAACCAAGTACGAGGTTTACTACAGCACTAGAAGAAACAAACAACGACGGGTTGAGAACAAATCTGGATTTTCTCGAGCAAAGGAGAGAAGCTGCTTTAATACGTATGGCAGCTCAAAAGCAAATTATAGAGCAACATTACAACAGAAAAAGTCACCTCAAATACTTTAAAATTGGGGACTTCGTCCTTAAAAAAGTCTTCCAATCAACAAAGGAAGCTGGTGCAGGAAAACTAAATCCAAATTGCGAAGGACCCTACAAAGTCCGCGGCATTGTTGGAAAAGGCGCATATGAGCTGGAGGGTATGGATGGCAGAATTTTACCAACTAGTTGGAATGTTGTTCATTTGAAGAAGTATTACTTCTAAGTAAAAGGAATACCCCGGTCAGGTATCATTACGTTCGATTTCATTTTTGTACAGTTAAAATTATACTAACCATTTTAGATGATAGAAAAAAAGCTAACCCATCACCAGATGATGATATTAGACTTGCATAGACACGAGGAAGTAACTGAATTCCCGGTCTAGGGTTACAACTTTCGGATGGATATTTTAAAGGGTTAAGCAGTCATCATCTAAACTATATACCTTCGAGTCCCGTATGTTTTTCCTTTTCAGGAAAAGGACCACAAGAAATGAATAGTCAAGTGCTCGAGATTTCATTCTTCAAATCTCAAACACTTGGGGGACTATACAGTATGGAAGGCAAAGAAGAAGCAAAGAAGACTATCAAAAAAGTCAAAGCTCAAACCTGAAGATCCATTTTTCCCAACAAGTCAAGCGTTATGAGCAAAATCAAAGAGCCAAAGACAAAAACACAAAGCCTGATTCAGAAACCTTCAAAAAACATATTCGTGAATGTAAACGAATGCATAGGTTAAAGGAAGAATGTTAGTTACGAGTAAAAATACATACCCTTGTACTTATTCAAAAACTGTTGTAAATGAAAACAGTTATGGGTAAAAATTCATACCCTCTTATTATACAAAATCTGTGTAAAGAAACAGTTATGAAAGAGTTATAGATGATACTCAAACACATGTAAAATGTTATGAAAGTTCGAATATTACAAAAACTTTCCTCAAAAACAACTTTTAGAAAAACATGTGAATTCCTATCTCTCTTTTGTATGTTTACACCATTATGAAGTTGAGACGTCTTTTTCATTAAGTGTCGTTCATAAAAGGGCCCTCTTTTATAAAATCGTGCTTATTTTGAAAAGGCACGGAAAATCAAAACATTTTTCAAATGCAAAGTTAAAAACTAAGGGGTAAAACAAAAACCCTAACAAAAAGCATGCGAAGACTTAAGAGTAAAACAAAAACTCGAGAAATCAAAAGTCATGCTAATATTAATATTAATATTACGAAACAAAACTAAGTATTAACTTAGTCTTAAGCCGGATTTGTTTATACAAAGGTTGCCCCTAAGTTGTCAGTTGGGGACTTACAAGAACCAAACTTTACCCCCAATGGTACCGGGGTAACCACCAATTGTTCCAAATAAAAAAAGGACAAGGTTTCATACACTTTTTCACTAGACAGGGGATTATCTTCGTTGGTAAGAGGAGCGGCTTGAGATGGAAATGCTTGTGAAGAAGCTTCATCAGGGACCTCAACTTCAGGTGATGAGAAATTTTGACTTTGTCGAGACTTCTCAATCATCTCTTTGGTCTTGGCAATTTCAGCTTCCACGTCAAAATTCTCTTGGCCCATTTCCGTCAATGTGTCAAATCGGGCATTTAGATAAGCCCACCTAACATCAACAACTGCTTTGTCCTCAAGAGCCTCGTAGTCTTTCTCCCACTGTTCAACATCGGCTCTTAGCTCATCTCTCTCAGCCACGACAGCATCATGAGAAACCCGTAAAGGTGCAATGGATCTTTCCATAAATTGGACCTTTTCTGAAGATTTACGGAGGTCTTCTTGGGTCTGGGTAAGAAATTGCACGAGTTCACCAGAGTAAGCCTCCTTTTGAGCCAACAAAGCCTTCAGGATCCTTATTTCTTCAGTGGCATAATAAAGCTGCTCCACAAAGGAAGACTCCAAGAAGCATTTATCCTTACCTGTCTGGTTCGATGATGCCTTCTCTATGGCCAGTTCCGCTGCAATAATTCTGATCCACTGCTCCAAGGTACATTTCTCCTCCTCCATTGCCTCCATATCAAGCTGCAAACCCTCGAACTGCTCTTTCTAATTGTCATCTTCGGTATGATAGTCATTAGCTAGTTGATCCATGTGAACGATTCTTTTCATTAATTCTGTGCCAACAAGATTTATGTGCATAAAAAGATAAGTTAGATGCGGTAAAGGAAATGAAAAGAGGGAGGAATGGTTTAAAGTCTACCTTCAGGGATGAATGCACAATCTCGTTCATCCAAGTTAAGGAGCTATGACTCTCCAGCTTAGACTTCTCCACCGGGCCTATTAGGGGTTTTAACCATACATCCGCTTGGCCTGATTTCTTCAAGAGGCTGCCTCTCGTAGGAACCTCTATCATTACTTGCTTCATCACCCCCCTACTGGAAGAACCTACTTCTACAACAGAAGGCACGAAAGTAGGGGCGGATGAAGGAGCCACGAATGGAATAGGCTGAGAAGCAGAAACAACAACTGGAGTAGTAAACGAAAGTTCCGCAGGAGCAGACGAAGGGAAAATAGCAAGAGGTTCTTCTTCTAAAACTGAACCAACGCCTTGCTAGAAAAGTTGATCAATTGACTCATGAACAGGAGAGGGAGTTTCATCTTAAGGAGCGGAAAGCTCTGACTCATTTACGGGAGGTTCAACAATGGGAACAGACTATCGTCAGATACGAATTTCCTCCTTCTTGACCTATGAATCAGCGAACCTTCCTCCTGCTTTTCTTCATCCTCCCAGGTCTGAACCTACTTGCCTTCCTTTTCGACGAAGAGGAGCCAAAAATGATTTCCTGCGCCTTAGCCAGGGAAAGTTTTGAAGCGGATTATGGTTCCTCTTGTCATATTTGATGTCCCGGACCAGTATTAGGCAATCCGGGTCCGTCTCCGTCCCACGGCGAAAGGCGTGGGCTATAGCACACGAAAATATTGCGATCGGGTGGAATTCCAGTTTAATTGCCGTAAAATACAAAAAACCGTAATTTGGTCATGGAGGGGCAGTGACTATGGTTACTTAGGTCATATTTGATGTCCCGAACAAATATTAGGCGATCCGAATCCGGCTCTCTCCCACGGCGGAAGCCTTGGGCTATAGTAGACGAAAATATTGCAATCGGGCGGAATTCCAGTTTAATTGCCGTAAAATGCCAAAAAATGTAATTTGGTCATAAAGGGGCGGTGACTATGGTTCCTTAGGTCATATTTTATGTCCCGGAAAAATATTAGGCGATCCGGGTCCGGGACCGTTCCACGACGGAAGGCGTGGGCTATAGCACACAAAAATATTGGAATCGGGCGAAAGTCCAGTTTTATGGCAATAAAATGCCAAAAAATGTAATTTTGTCATGGCGGGGCGGTGATTATGGTTCCTCTTTTCATATTTTATGTTCCGGATAAATATTAGGCGATTCGGGTCTGACACCGTCCCACGGCGAAAGGCGTGGGCTACAGCACATGAAAATATCGCAATCGGGCGGAATTCAAGTTTAATTGCCGTAAAATACGAAAAAATGTAATTTGGTCATGGAGGGGCAGTGACTATGGTTACTTAGGTCGTATTTGATTTTCCGGACAAATATTTGGCGATCCGAATCCGGCTCTCTCCCACCGCGGAAGCCTTGGGCTATAGCAGAGGAAAATATTGCGATAGGGCGGAATTCCAATTTAATTGCTGTAAAATGCCAAAAAATGTAATTTGGTCATGGAGGGGAGGTGACTATGGTTCCTTAGGCCGTATTTAATGTGCAGGACAAAATATTAGGCGATCTGGGTCCGACTCCGTCCCACGACGGAAGGCGTGAGCTATAGCACACGAAAATATTGGAATCGGGCGGAATTCTAGTTTTATGGCCTTAAAATGTCGAAAATTATAATTTTGTCATGGCGGGGTGGTGATTATGGTTCCCCGGTTGTATTTGATATCCCGGACAAATTTTAGGCGATCCGGGTCCGGCTTAGTCCCACGGCGGAAGGCAGGGCTATAACACACGAAAATATTGCAATTGGGCAGAATTCAAGTTTAATTGTTATAAAACACAAAATAATGTAATTTGGTTATGGCGGGGTGGTGACTATGGTTCCTTAGGTCGTATTTGATGTCCCGACCAAATAATAGGCGATCTGGGTCCGGATCTATCCCACGCCAGAAGGCGTGGGCTATCGCACACGAAAATATTGCAATCGGGCGGAATTCTAGTTTAATTGGCGTAAAATGCCAAAAAATGTAATTTGGGCTATAGCACACTAAAATATTGGAATCAGGCGGAATTCCAGTTTTATTGCCGTAAAACATCAAAAAATGTAATTTGGTCATGGCGGGCGGTGACTATGGTTCCTTAGGTCGTATTAGATATGTCAGAAGAATATTAGGTAATTCGGGTCCGGCAACGTCCCACGGCAGAAGCCGTAGGCTATAACGCGCGAAATTATTGCAATCGGACGGAGTTCCAGTTTGATTGTCGTGAAACGCCAAAAAAATGTCATTTGGGCTATAGCGCACGAAAATATTGGAATCGGGCGGAATTCCATTTTTATTGCCGCAAAACAGCAAAAATGTAACTTGGTCATGGAGGGGCGGTGACTATGGTTCCTTAGGTCGTATTTAATGTCCCAAACAAATATTAGGCGATCCGGGTCTGAACCCGTCCCCCGATGGAAGGCGTGGGCTAAAGAAAACGAAAACATTGGAATCAGGCGGAATTCCAAATTACTTGGCGTAAAATGCCAAAAAATGGATTTTTGTTATGGCGAGGCGGTGACTATGGTTCTTTAGGTCGTATTGGATGTCCCCAACAAATATTAGGCGATCCGGGTCCGGCTCCGTCCCACGGCGGAAGGGGTTGGCTATAGCACACTAAAATATTGGAATCAAGCGGAATTCCAGTTTTATGGCCGTAAAATTCCAAAAAATGTAATTTGGTCATGGAGGGGTAGTGATTATGGTTCCCCCTGTCATATTTGATGTCCCAGAATAATGTTAGGCAATCCGGGTCCGGTTCCTTCCCACGGCGGAAGGCGGGGTTTATAGCACACGAAAATATTGCAATCGGGCGGAATTCCAATTTAATGGTCGTAAAACACCAAACAATGTAATTTGGTAATGGAGAGGCGATTACTATGGTTCCATAGGTCGTATTTGATGTCTCAGAAAAATATTAGGCGATCCTGATTCGTCTCCATCTCACAACGGAAGGCTAGGCCTATAGCGCACGAAAATATTGCAATTGGGCGGAATTCCAGTTTTATGGCCGTAAAACACCAAAAAATATAATTTGGTCATGGAAGGGAAATGACTATGGTTCATTAGGTAATATTTGATTTCCCGAACAAATATTAGGCGATACGGGTCTGGCTCTGTCTCATGGCAGAAAGCGTGGGCACACGAAAATATTGGAATCAGGCAGAATTCCAGTTTAATTGCCGTAAAATGCCAAAAGATGTAATTTGGTCATGGCGGGGCGGTGACTATGGTTCCTTAAGGTTGTATATGATGAACTGGACAAATATAAGGCGATCCAGTTCCGGCTCCGTCCCACGACGGAAGGTGGGGGCTATAACATAGGAAATTATTGCAATCGGGCAGAATTCCAGTTTAATTGTCGTAAAATGCCAAAAATGTAATTTGGTAAAGGCAGGAAGGTGATTATGATTCCCCCGGTCGTATTTTATGTCCCCAACAAATATTAGGCGATTCGAGTTCGTCTCTATCCCACGACGGAAGGCGTGGGCTATAGCACACGAAAAAATATCAATCAGGCGGAATTCTAGTTTAATTGCCGTAAAACACCAATGAATGTAATATGGTCAGGGCGGGGCGGTGACTATGGTTCCTAAGGAGTATTTGATGTACCTAAAAAATATTAGGCGATCCAGGTCCATTTTCGTCCCACGACGGAAGGCGTGGGCTATAGCACACGAAAATATTCCAATCGGGCGGAATTCCAATTTAATTGCCGTAAAATGCCAAAAAATGTAATTTTAGTCATGGATGGGCGGTGACTATGGTTCCTTAGATCGTATTTGATGTCCCACACAAATATTAGGAGATCCGAGTTTGGCTCCGTCCCACGGCGGAAGGCGTGGGCTATAGCGCACGCAAATATTTCAATTCGACGGAATTCCAGTGTAATTGCCGTAAAACACCAAAAAATGTAATTTTGTCATGGAGGGGTGGTGACTATGGTTCCTTAGATCATATTTTATGTCCCATACAAATATTAGGTGATACGGGTCCGGCTCCGTCCCACGGCGGAAGGCCTGGTCTATAGTACACGAAAATATTAGAATCGGGCGGAATTTCAGTTTAATTACTGTAAAATATAAAAAAATGTAATATGGTTATGGAAGATTGGTGACTATGGTTCCTTAGGTCGTATTTGATGTCTCGAACAAATATTAGGCGATCTTGGTCAAGCTCCGTCCCACGGCGGAAGGCGTGGGCTATATCACTCAAAAATATTACAATCGGGAGTAATTCCAGTTTAATGGTCGTAAAACACCAAAAAATGTAATTTGGTCATGGTGGGAGGTGAATATGGTTCTTTAGGTATTATTTGATTTCCCGGACAAATATTAGGCGATCGGGTTCGGCTCCGTCCCAGGGCGGAAGACGTGGGCTATATCACACGAAAGTATTGGAATGGGGCGGAATTCCAGTTTTATGGCCATAAAATGCCAAATAATATAATTTGGTCATGGCGGGGCGGTGATTATGGTTCCTACGGTCGTATTTTATGTCCCAGACAAATATTAGGTGATCCGCGTCCGGCTCCGTCCCCCGGTGGAAGGCATGGGCTATAACACACAAAAATATTGCAATGGGGCGGAATTCCAATTTAATTTCCGTAAAATGCCAAAAAAATGTAATTTGGTCATGGATGTGCGGTGACCATGGTTCCTTAGGTCATAGTTGATGCCCCGGACAAATTTTAGGCGATCCAGATCCGGCTCTGTCCCATGGCTGAAGCCGTGTGCTATAGCATACGAAATTATTTCAACCGAGAAGAATTCCACTCTTATTGCCGTAAAATGCCAAAAAATGTTATTTGGTCATGGAGGGGCGATGACTATGGTTCCTTAGGTCGTATTTGATGTCCCAGAAAAATATTAGGTGATCTGGGTCCAAGTCCATCCCACGATGGAAGGCGTGGGCTATAGCACACGAAAATATTGCAATCAGGCGGAATTCCAATTTAATTGCCGTAAAATGCCAAAAAATAACTTTTGGTCATGGAGGGGCGGTGACTATGGTTACGTAGGTTGTATTTGATGTCCCATAAAAATATTAGGCGATATGGGTCCGGCTCCGTCCCACAGCGGAAGGCGTGGTCTATAGTACACGAAAATATTAGAATCGGGCAGAATTTCAGTTTAATTGCCGTAAAACATAAAAAAATGTAATTTGGTTATGAAGGGGTGGTGACTATGGTTCCTTAAGTCGTATTTGATGTCTCTAACAAATATTAGGCGATCTTGGTCCAGCTCCGTCCCACGGCGGAAGGCGTGGGTTGTAGCACACAAAAATATTACTATCGGGCGTAATTCCAGTTTAATTGCCGTAAAACACCAAAAAATGTAATTTGGTTATGGTGGGGCGGTGACTATGGTTCTTTAGGTCTTATTTGATGTCCCGGACAAATATTAGGCGATCGGGTTCGGCTCCGTCCCACGGTGGAAGGCGTGGGCTATATCACACGAAAGTATTGGAATCAGGCGAAATTTCAGTTTTATGGCCATAAAATGCCAAATAATGTAATTTGATCATGGAGGGGCGGTGATTATGGTTCCTCCGATCGTATTTTATGTCCCGGACAAATATTAGGAGATCTGGGTCCGACTCCGTCCCCCGGCGGAAGGCGTGGGCTATAACACACGAAAATATTGCAATGGGGCAAAATTCATATTTAATTTCCGTAAAATGCCAAAAAAATGTAATTTGGCCATGGAAGTGTGGTGACTATGGTTCCTTAGGTCATAGTTGATGTCTCGGACAAATTTTAGGCGATCCAGATCCGGCTTTGTCCCACGGCGGAAGTCGTGTGCTATGGCATACGAAATTATTTCAACCGAGCAGAATTCCACTCTAATTGTCGTAAAATGCCAAAAAATGTTATTTGGTCATGGAGGGGCGGTGACTATGGTTCCTTAGGTCGTATTTGATGTCCCGGAAAAATATTAGGAGATCCGGGTCCAGGTCCGTCCCACGACGGAAGGCGTGGGCTATAGCACACAAAAATATTGGAATCGGGCGAAAGTCCAGTTTTAAGCAAATAAAATGCCAAAAAATCTAATTTTGTCATGGCGGGGCGGTGATTATGGTTACTCTTGTCATATTTGATGTCGCAGAAAAATATTAGGCGATTCGGGTCCTGCTCCGTCCCACGGCGAAAGGCGTGGTAGCACACGAAAATATCGCAATCGGGCGGAATTCCAATTTAATTGCCGTAAAATACGAAAAAATGTAATTTGGACATGGAGGGGAAGTGACTATGGTTACTTAGGTCGTATTTGATGTCCCGGACAAATATTAGGCGATCCGGATCCGTCTCTCTCCCACGGCGGAAGCCTTGGGCTATAGCAGACGAAAATATTGCAATCGGGCGGAATTCCAGTTTAATTGCCGTAAAATGCCAGAAAATGTAATTTGGTCATGGAGGGGCGGTGACTATGGTTCCTTAGGCCGTATTTAATGTCTAGGACAAATATTAGGTGATCCAGGTCCGACTCCGTCCCACTACGGAAGGCGTGGGCTATAGCACACGAAAATATTGGAATCGAGCGGAATTCCTGTTTTATGGCCTTTAAATGCCAAAAAATATAATTTGGTCATAGCGGGGTGGTGATTATGGTTCCCCGGTCATATTTGATATCCCGGACAAATTTTAGGCGATTCGGGTCCGGCTCAGTCCCACAGCGGAAGGCAGGGCTATAACACATGAAAATATTGCAATCAGGCGGAATTCAAGTTTAATTGTAATAAAACACAAAATAATGTAATTTGGTTATGGAGGGGTGGTGACTATGGTTCCTTAGGTCGTATTTGATGTCCCGGACAAATAACGGGCGATCTGGGTCCGGCTCTATCCCACGCCGGAAGGCGTGGGCTATAGCATACAAATATTTTGCAATCGGGCAGAATTCTAGTTTAATTGGCGTAAAATGCCAAAAAATGTAAAATGCCAAATATTGGAATCAGGCAGAATTCCAGTTTTATTGTTGTAAAACACTAAAAAAGTAATTTTGTCATGACGGGGCGGTGGCTATGGTTCCTTAGGTCGTATTTGATGTCCCAGAAAAATATTAGGCGATCTGGGTCCGGCTTCGTCCCACGACGGAAGGTGTAGGCTATAGCACACGAAAATAATGCAATTGGGCATAATTTCTGTATAATTGCCGTAAAACACCAAAAAATGTAATTTGGTCATGGCGGGGCAGTGACTATGGTTCCTTAGGTCGTATGAGATCTCTCAGAAGAATATTAGGTGATCCGGGCCGACTACGTCCCACGGCAGAAGGCGTGGGCTATAACACGCAAAATTATTGCAATCGGACGGAATTCCAGTTTAATTGTCGTGAAACGCCAAAAAAATGTAATTTGGGCTATAGCGCACGAAAATATTAGAATCGGGCGGAATTCCAGTTTTATTGCCGCAAAACACCAAAAATGTAATTTGGTCATGGAGGGGCGCTGACTATGGTTCCTTAGGTCGTATTTGATGTCCCGTACAAATTTTAGGCGATCCGGGTGTGCCTCCATTCCACGACGGAAGGCGTGGTCTGTAGGACACGAAAATATTAGAATCGGGCGGAATTTCAGTTTAATTGTCATAAAACACCAAAAAACTTAATTTGGTCATGGAGGGGTAGTAACTATGGTTCCTTTGGGCGTATTTGATGTCTCAGACAAATATTAGGCAATCAGGGTCCGACTTCGTCCTACGGCGGAAGGCGTGATCTATAACATATGAAAATATTGCAATTGGGGCGGAATTCCAATTTAATTGACGTAAAACACCAAAAAGTGTAATTTGGTCATGGTGGGGCAGTGACTGTGGTTCCTTAGGTCGTATTTGATATCCCGAGAAAATATTAGGCGATTCGCGTCCGGCTCCGTCCCGCGACGGAAGGCGTGGGCTATAGCACACGAAAATATTGGAAATGGGTGGACTTCCTGTTTATTGACGTAACGTACCAAAACATGTAATTTTTTCAGTGCGGGGCAGTGATTATGGTTCCCCCGGTCGTATTTGATGTCCCGGACAAATATTAGGCGATCTGGGTCTGGCTCCGTCCCACAGCGGAAGGCGTGGCCTATAGCACATGAAAATATTGCAATTGGGCGGAATTCCAATTTAATTGTCGTAAAATGCTAAATAAAATGTAATTTGGTCATGGAAAGGAGGTGACTATGGTTACTTAGGTCGTATTTGATGTCCCGTACAAAAATTAGGCGATCCGGATCCTGGTCCGCCCCACGGCGGAAGGCGTGTTCTGTAGCACACGAAAATATTAGAATCATGCGGAATTTCAGTTTAATTGCCTTAAAACATAAAAAAATGTAATTATGTCATAGCGTGGTGGTGAAAATGGTTCCTTAGATCGTATTTGATGTCCCTCAGAAATATTAGGAAATCTGAGTCCGGCTCCGTCCCACGGTGGAAGGCGTGGGCTATAGCAAACGAAAATATTGCAATTGGGCGTAATTCTAGTTTATTTGCCATAAAATACCAAAAAATGTAATTTGATCATGGCGGGGCGGTGCCTATGGATCCTTAGGCCGTATTTGATGTCCCGGACAAATATTAGGTGATCCGAGTTTGACTCTGTCCCACGATGGAAGGCGTGAGCTGCAGCACACGAAATTAATGGAATTGGGCGGAATTCCAGTTTTATGGTCGTAGAATGACAAAAAATGTAATTTGGTCATGGCGGGTGGTGATTATGGTTCCTCCGGTCGTATTTGATGTCCTGGACATATATTAGGCGATCCATGGTCCAGCTCCGTCCCCCGGCGGAAGGCGTAAGCTATAGCACATGAAAATATTGCAGTGGGGCAGAATTCTAGTTTAATTTCCGTAAAATGCCAAAATATGTAATTTTTTCATGCAGGGGCGGTGACTATGGTTCCTTAGGTCGTAGTGGATGTCCGAGACAAATATTAAGCGATCCAGATCCGGCTATGTCCCACGGCGGAAGCCGTGGCCTATAGCATATGAAAATATTTCAACCGAGCGGAATTCCAGTCTAATTGCCGTAAAATGCAAAAAAATTTATTTGGTCAGGGAGGGGTGGTGACTATGGTTCCTTAGGTCGTATTTGATGTCCCGAAAATATATTAGGCGATTCGGGTCCGTCCCACACGCAAAATATTTAAATCGGGCGGGCTTCCAGTTTATGGCCGTAAAATGGCAAAAATGTAATTTGTTCAGTGTGGGGCGGTGATTATGGTTCCCCCGGTCGTATTTGATGTCCCGGACAAATATCAGGCGATCTGGGTCCGGCTCCGTCCCACGGCAGAAGGCGTGGCCTATAGTACATGAAAATATTGCAATCGGGCGGAATTCCAATTTAATTGCAGTAAAAAGCTTAAAAATGTAATTTGGTCATGGAGAGGCGGTGACTATGGTTACTTAGGTCGTATTTGATGTCCCGTAAAAATATTAGGCGATCCGGGTTCGGGTTCGGGTCCGTCCCACGGCGGAAGGCGTGGTCTATAGCACACGATAATATTGGAATCGTGCGGAATTTCAGTTTAATTTTTGTAAAACACCAAAAAATGTAATTTGGTCATAGCGGGGGGGGGGGGGGGGGGGAGTTTGT